>LPNX010592207.1:88867-114179 GCA_001517045.1 Pseudotsuga menziesii | reverse complement strand
CTCAAGGTGTTTTTTATAAAACCCCCCCAAATGTCACAAGAATTATAATTTTGGGGGCGGTTGTTTTCAAACCGCCCCCAAAAGTTCAATTCTCATTAATTTTGGAGGGGGTTTTCTAAATACCCCCTAAAGATATTTTTCAAGGTATTTTTTTAAATACCCCCTCCAAAATTCTTGAGAATTGAACTTTTGGTAGCACTTTGTGAAAACACACCTCTAATTGTTAAATTATCATGATGTATAGAGGGGTTTTTAGAAATTCCATCCCTAAATATATGTTTCAAGGAGGTTTTCTAAACCCCCCCCCAGAAGTCAAAAGAATTTTACTTTTGGAGGTGGTGTTTTAAAGACCATTACCAAAAAGTTCAATTTTCATGAATTTCAGAGGGGGGTTAGAAGGACTACCCCTAAATATAATTTTCAAGTATGTTCTTAATATTCATCCTCTCGAAGAGTACTATAACTCACCGCTAATTACCCTATAATTGGACCATAATTAACGTCATAATTGACCCGTAATTACCCCCAGTTAATTGCTAATTACACCTAAATGACCCCTACTTGACCACTATTTACCCCTAAATTATCCATGCTTATCATTAATTATCCCTTGATAATCTCTAAATGGTCCCTATTGATTTATAGAAACCTCATGGAGAAACCCAAGAGATTATTCTAAACATTCATAGATGACATATTCCCTAGTAAACACATCGATGTAAACTAGTGTGCCTTACACACAAGAATTCAAAATGGGTGCATGCTACCATTAACCTAACTAAAAACACAACATTCTAGGAAACCTTAGTTTAGTTATTCCCTTAGTCTTAAATGGCCCCTACTTAGCCATAATTTACCCATAATTAACCCTACTTAACTCATAATTGACCACTAATTAGCACTAATAACCCCCTAATTGACCCCTTAGTATCCCCTAATTACTACAAATCATTACCCAATGATTACCCCTGAATTACCCTTGATTAATCATAATTGACCACAAACTACCCTTAAATGATCACTTATCAACCCTTAATTACCCTCCATTTACCCATAATTACCCTTAAATGACCCCCAACTTTGCACGGGGCTCGATTCCATCACATAGGCCTTACAAAAAGAATTTTATGGCTTGTGAGTTGGATATGGTGGCCATTTTTGGATGTATAACACCATGAATAATTATTTAATACTAGGCCATGGTGTGGGATTAACCTCTAGGGCCTAAGTTCACATAGTTTCCTTCAGGTATCGTGGGTTGTGTGTAGTGCCCCAAAAAACTACACATGCCCTAGACAAGAAATATTTAGCATAAGTGAGATATGTTCATAATTTCGATAATTATCATACCAAGGATGGTTCTTGATGCGCATACCATCGTCTAGGAATAAAAGAAAAGTCACTATACCATAACATATATTTCTATGGGGCTCACATGCCATGTTTTGTCACTTAGAGCATCACAAATTCCCATAATACATATTCTTTAGCCTCCAAGTTTGATATGATGGCGATTTCAAGGTTTGGAATGCATGATATGTTTCTTTGGGATAAGGGTATATTTTTGTGTAAAATTATAGGTTCTAAATACATGGAATCTCTCTCTCATCCTTCTATGTCATGTGTCGGTACTTAAGCCACAACATAGGACACACATCGGAAATCTTCGGCATGCGAGTAAGATGTGGTGTCACATTTAAAGTTTTGGTACACTAAGGATAGTAATTCTCATAAACCAAGTCATGTTCTAGGGTGAATATCTAAAGTTTTAGTCCATAACATGACACTTTTGGGTTGTACAAAGGCCATCCATGAGGCCCTAGCCATTCCTTTCCCATTAAAAAGGATATGGTTTTCATTTTGAGGCTTCTCACATTGTGGATGCTTCTTGGTCTCTAATCCAAGGTTTGATATCAAAAAACACGTTGTTGGGATATAATATTTGTCTATGTGGCTCATGTTATTGCATAGTTACCCACATCATGGCATGGGTCCCTTGTAGGGAATACTTAGCCTACATATGAGTTATGGCCAACACAATGAGGAGGGGCCTACTAGGAATGGATGATGAGAACCATTCCATGGTATAATGAAAATGTTAGGACATTTCATTGTAGTATTTTACTATGGATCTCATGCTCCATGTCTGTGGTTCCAAACCACCATATGGCGGGGAATGTTTGGCCTAGAAATGGGATATGGTTCTTATTTTGAAGTTTATAACACTATATATGGTTCTTAGATCCTATGATGTGGTTAAATGCTGAAATATAGGGTATTATACCATAATATTTGTCAATGGGGATTGTGAGACATCCTTGTGTCCCTTAGACACCACAAAGGTCCTGCAAGCATAACCTTTGTCATGTGATCATGATATGATGGCCATTTTGAGTTTGGCACATTGAGGATGGTTATCATGACTTTAGACATAGTCCAAGGTCAAAATATAGAATAAAGTTTTGACACAATTTAGTAACCTAACACTGAATAACGTGATGATAGATAGAATTTAGCAACCTAATATTGAACAACGTGATGCTAGAATTTATTAACCTAATACTAAATAAAGTTATGATAGAATTTAGTAACATCCTAATATGTAATAAAGCGATGATAGAATTTAGTAACCTAACACCTTTTATCAAGGTCTTGTTCTAATAATCTATTTTGTAAATATTTACAAAAGGATTGAACACATTCAACCCACATCTATTAATGAGATGTATAATACCCCTCACATAAACGATAATCCCATGAATATCCTTGTGTTTTCAAGGAGCATGGTTCAATCCATTGATATTATGTTGGTAAATCTAAGGTGTATCAATGGTGTCCTTGGTGTGTATGGTAAACAACCATTTATTTGAATCAATGTTATTCATCACATTATCCCTTCTATGATACTTCTGCATGAATGAAAGGTTGTATAATGACAACAAAGCCTTCATCACAAATTTGAGATCTTCCAAAAATTGTTCAATTATGGGGATATTAGTTTCTTTTAACCCTTAGCTTTATTATTAATTTTTAACTCAAGTTATGCATATTTATGTAAGTATTTATTATGACTAATTATCACCTTGTTCATAAAGTTATGCTTGTTCTGAATAGTGACCAATTTCCTTCTTTTAGGAAATACTTTTCTTACATAACTTGGCATCACCTTTCAAGGAAACACACCCACACCCACATTTCAAGATTAAAGAAGGTAATAGGAGATAAAATCCCAATTCAAACTATCTTGTTGGACCTTGATGAAGAAGGAAAAGTCATATTGGAACCTAAACCAATCACTGAAACAAGGACCAAACAACTACAAAATAAGGCTATTAGTGACTACCTCATCAAGTGGAAGAACTTACCAAGTGAAGATTCGACACGGGAGGATGAATATTTCGTACAGAAGCATCCATAGTTAATCAAGAATCAAGGACAACACTTGTCTGAACACAGATAAATCCCCAACATTTTCCGTTAACCACTACTTTATCTAAGCACTTAGGATTAAATGACGCCTACTTATGCATAATTAACACATAAGTACCATTAATTACCCTTCTTTAACCCTTAATTGAACCCTAATTACCACTATTTAACCCCTAATTATCCCATAATTGACCCCTAATTACCACTAATTACCCAATAATCACCCCTAAATGACCCTTAATTACCCATAATTGACAACAAATTACCCCTAAATTATCACTAATTAACACCTAATCACCCTTAATTTACCCATAATTACCCATAAATGGCCCCTAACTATGCGCAAGGATAAGGTCAATCAAATAGGCATTTTAGAGGGAACTTTTGGCTTGTGAGTGGGATATGGTGGCCAATTTGGGATGTATAACACCATGAAGGGTTTTTTTATAACTAGGTCATAGTTTGAGATTAACATCTAGGGCCTAAGTTCATATCCCTTCTTCTAGGTCCCATGGGTCATGTAGTTCCCCAAAAAACTACACATGGCTTGTATAGGAAAATTTTAACATATGAGTGAGATATGTCCATCATTTTGAGAATTAACATACCAAGGATGGTTCTCAATTCTCATGCAATAGTCTAGGGATAAAAGGCAAGGTACTGGGCCATAACATATATTTCTATGGATCTCACATGTCATGTTTCATCGCTTGGGGCATCATGCATGTTGTTAATACATAACCTTTGGCCTAAGAGTTTGGTATGGTGGTGATTTCAAGGTTTGAAATAATTGATATGTTTCTTGGGGATAAGGGCATAGTTTGGTGCAAAATCCTAGGTTTTAATCCATGGAATCTATCTCTAACCCTTACATGTCATGTGTGTGGCCTTAAGCCACAATATAGGCCATGCATAGGAAATCTATGGCATGTGAGTAAGATGTCATGGGACATTTGAAGCTAGGTTTAATACACCAAGGATGGTTCTCATGACCCAATTCATGTCCCATGGTGAAGATCTAGATTTTTAGTCCATAACATGTGGCTTTCGGGTTATACATAGGCCATCCATGAGGCCCTAGCCCATATTTTCCCTATGACATGGATATGGTGGTCAGTTTTTGGTTTGTCACATTATGGATGCCTTTTGGTCATTAATCCATAATTTGATACCAAAACCCATGTTGTTGGAATACAAGTTTTGTTAATGGGGCTTGTGGTATTTGCATAATAACCCACATCATTGGATAGGTCCTGTGTAGCGAATCCTTAGCCTACATGTGATCTGTGGCCACCACATTGAGGAGGGGAACACTAGGTATGGATATTGAGGACCATTCCATGGTATAAGGAAAAATATAGGACCTTATGTTGTCATGGTCCTTGTGCAGGGCCCTACACATAATTACTTTACCTTACAAGTGAGATATGGTGGCTATTTCAATATGTGTAACATTGATAAGGATGATTAATATTGTTTCTTATAACATGGCTCGCGAACTAAAATTAGGGTCTTATGCCATATTAATTTTCTATGGGGTTGATGGTCCATGATTATTACCACATAACTGCTATGTATGGAATCTCTAGACTACATGTAATAATGTGGCTCATGAGTGATGTGTTGTAAGGCCTTGAGACGATGCATAATATCTATGGAGGGAATATTCTTTCAACTACAAGTGGGATATGTTCATATTTTTAGATTTATAACATCGATAATGTATCTCTTGGCCCACACCATGGTATAGGGTCTAAATTTATGTCCTAATTTCACACCATTTGTTTACGAGGTCATGGACCATCACAATGCTCTTGACCATCACATAGCATGAATATGCATAGAAAATATCTAGTCTACATGTGAGATATGGTCATCATTTTGAAAACTTGCGCATAGGGGATGGTTCTTGATGTGTGACTTAAAATATAGTCAAAACTATGGTCTTAGGCTGTAACATTTTCCTCTAAAGCTCACGATCCATACATGGGGCCTAAAATTACCACCACAAGCCCTCCACAAGGAATCTTTGGAATCTAAGTTGGATATGGTCATGGCCATTTTGACGTTTAGAACAAAATGGATAGTTACAAATGATACCAAAGTAAAGGTTTCATGAGCCATAATTTGTGGGGTCCTTAGCCACTACACAGGCCTTATAAATGGGAACTTTGTCATGTGAGTAGGATATGGTGTCCATTTAAATTTTGTTGCACCAAGTCGAGTTTAATTCCCTTCGCAATAATTGGAAGGTAAGAAAATGTTAGGTGTAGAAGGGATAACCTTAGAGTTGTAAAGACTCGTGGTGGGTAAAATAAATCAGGACGCCTTCAACTCGAGAATGGAATGGAAACTCCTTGAGTATGGGGTCCCTAACCTATTTAGAAGGAATGACATCAAATATACCTCAAATAGAAGATCATTGTGTAGGAATTGGGGTGGATTAATTTCAAGGTCTAAATACAAATTGTGAAAATCTGATTCACAGTAGGATCTAAGAGCTAAGGATATCCTCACAATTCAATATTACACACAAAATATGCACAAAATAGTAGAAAGAGTGAAATTAACACATAGGAATGTAGTCAATGACAGAGTTTATTATGAATTTCCAACATGTAAATATGTATAGAACATGTTTGTATTACAATAGGGGGAAATTGTTAGCCTTTGGAGGAAACTTGGATGCATACATGGTGCGGGCTTAGGTTTGGCCTCGAAATCCCCCTAGGTGGACCAATGAGCTCCCAAACCATCCCAAACGGTCACAAATGACTATGTGAACATGGATGGAGCATGATAGGACATAAATGAGGGTAGGATAGGTTTGGGTGAGTGGGAGTGGCTCTAGGAAGAAATAAATGACGAAGAAGAGCAAAAAACCACCAAATACATACACTAGCGCCTCTAGTCAACCAGTTTCCTTGTTTTAAGGGATGTGGATCACACCAAGGTCTAATTAGTCATTAATGAGGGCACATTGGCAGTTATAATGATAAAAAATATCACATAGGTGCAATTATGAGTCCAAAACACTAAGGAAACCAATATTGACTAATACAACCTAGTTTTGGACCATATAAAATATACACAAGACTCATGAGAATGTGTCCTAGGTGTATGACCATGTGGTACTAAGGTGGATTAATGCTCTAGCACCCCCACTTAAGCCTTAATTAATATAATTATACCACATTATTGAGGCCTTGGAAACTAAGGCTCAAGTCACCTCTTACAAAAAATTATTAGTCCATATTACCAAGGTAAGGAGGAAAACTTCATGGGAACAACACCTCCCCTCTAAAATGGACATGGAGAAAAATATAAAAGTGAATATCATCCATCACCATGTGTCACCCAATACAAGAAGTGATCTCATATATGTGAATGTCTTCTCTATGAAGCTCTTGGTGAAGATGTTAGCATTTTTCTCTGTAGATGGACAATACTACAATGATATCACATGCTCATGCACCAAGATCATGATGTAGTATATGTGTATCTCAATGTCATTGGTTCTATCTCTATGTACTATATCAGTGGAAATATTGATTTCAATTTTATTATCACACCAAATTACTATAGGTGAATCAAATACAAATCCAATTTCCCCAAGAATACCTCGCAACCACACACATCATGTAGTTGTGTTCACTGCTCCTCTGTAATCGGCCTCAACTGAAGAAAGGGATATGGTACGTTGTTTCTTGCTTGAAAAAAATATGGGACCATGTGAAAGCATGAAAACCAAACCTGAAGTGTACTTTCTGTAAATGGAATCTCCAGTACAATCAGAATCAGTAAATCCAACTAGTTCTAGTGGAGAACTAGTCGCATAGTGTACCCCAAAGTGTTTGGTTCCTTGCACATAATGAAAGATTATTTTTGTAGTATTCCAATGGATATCATGAGGCTCCTACATATATATATCAAAAACACCTATAACATATTCCAAATCAGTTTGAGAGTGTGTAAGATACAACAAACTCCCAACTATCTGTCTGTACAATGAGTTGTACACCAATGGAGATGCACCAAAATCACCTAGATTTATTCCTGAGAGGAATGGGAACTTGGATTACTTAAATTAAGCCATTTTTAACTTCAATAACATGTCTGCAACATAATTTGGTTGTCTATCCTTGATCCATGCATCATATTTCTCAACCTCTAATCCAAGAATTTTTTTTAACAATCCAAGGTTAGTCATGGAGAATTCACTGTGCAATGAAGACTTGATTGATCCTATATCTTTAATGCATATACCTATAATGAAAAGGTCATCAACATACAATACTATGACCTCAAATAAATCACCAACATGCTTAAAATACACATTAGGATCATATTTACATATTTCAAATCCAAGAGATAACAAAAAATTGTCCATCTTGGCATACCAAGCCTTGAGGGCTTGCTTGAGGCCATAGAGAGAGACTTATTCAACCTACAAACAAGTGAATGATTGTTAATGAAACCTTAAATATGATTCATATAAATATCCTCATGAAGGTCACCATGAATAAAATCACTCTTCACATCCATGTGGTGAACATCCCAACGCTTAGATGCCATAATGGCTAAAACTAGCCTGATAGAGTCCATCTTTGAAACTGGTGCAAATGTCTTTGTATAGTCCATGTTGGAATATTGGTAAATACTAAGAGTGGGGGAGTGAATCAGTATTGTTAAATTTTTACCACTTTAACCACTTATTAGAATTTAATCAAAACATATAATCAACAAGATACACAAAACACATAATTTTATTAGGGAACCCCAATTGGGTAAACCACCAATACTTCCTATTACTAGAAAATTGTTATGTACAAATATTTTTTCCTGATTCTATAGACAAGGATGGTATTATACCCTATTTACCAACAACTACTAGAAGGAGGCTACAACCCCCTGGTTTATCAGCTGCTACTGAAAGGATGCTACAACACCCTATTTACCAGCTACCACTAGAAGGAGGCTACAACCCCTTGGTTTATCAACTTCTACTGAAAGGATGATACATACTTCCTATCTACCAGATACCAGTGGAAGGAGGATACAACCCCCTGGTTTTTTCAGCTACAACTAGCATGATGCTACTACACCCTATTTACCAGTTGCTGCTAGAAGAAGGCTACAACCCCCTATATGCATGTTGCCTTCCCTAGTGCCACCCTACCACCCTGATATGTTTTCATTAATATTCCATATTTCATTACCCTCCAATCTCTATCATTACTCACTGTTTTCTTCTTCTTCTTCTATGATCTGGACTCTAGAGACACTTTCTCTCACTCATCCCTTTGAGTATAAATACCTTCATGTTTCCTGTGGATGCATCTCTTTACCATTACACCATTTCAATCTTCGATCATGCCTCTTCATGAGAAACCAATTCCTCATTCTAACATTGATTCGTCGAGTCATCCACCTCTACCATGATTCTTCAAAACAACTAAAACAATTCTCTTTTAATCGATTTACAGTTTAATCTTCCAGTCGTGTTCTTCTGCATTCTCTATTTCTGAAATCATTCTTAGCCGTTGATCTCATTTCAGGATTTTTCCTGACCATAGATCTGAGATAAAGATCGTATATCAGATATGTGACTTTTTCCAAATATCATTCCACGATTTCTGCTTTCCTAACCAATCTTTTGGGACTGTTGATCTCGTTCAAGTTCTATTTTGTCCGTCGATCTTCCGAATTGCGGACTTCAGGTTTATGATCTTTTCAACATGTCATTTTGAGATTTCCGTTTTCCTCCATTTTTCTTTTGCACCGTCAATATTACAGAGTTCGGGTAGCGAAACAGTGACATTTCCTAAAGTCTTTTCGTGATTCTCCGCCTTCCTCTTTCCACTTTCGGGACTTTGGGTTGCAAAAACCCATATCATTCTAGACCTTGATTGCTTGTCTTCTACTTTTCACCTTCTGCTTTTTTTATGAACCGTTGATTTCTTTATGGGTTCAATCCTAACCATCAATTAATGATCTAATGTGGATTGCAGACCTTCAATTTACTTTGTTTTAACACTTGGCCATTTTTTAATCTCAACATGCAAGCTTACATTTTTCTTGGTTTTGGTTGGTTGTTAATTCGCACATGTGAGAGCCAAGTGAGAATCTGACTTCATGGTTGGGTAGCTAGTTCACTAGGAAACATGCCTACCTCTTCTGATGAAATTATGATCACACATATAAATCTTGTTGGAAATTTCCAAATGCCTCTTTCAACCTTGTGAATTTGACACTTAGTCAAATTTATATCTTTAGTGCCTAAAGTACATTTTCTTCATTTTGGCAGACTGATATTTTCCTTATCTGGTTACCATAAGGAAAATCAAGAGCAAGGATAGAAAACCATTTCAATAGTGAACAAGACCATATTACCTTTAAATCTTACCGACAAACTCTCAGCCTCTGGCAGGCATTTCAAAATGGATTCTCAATCTCCTTTTCTAGGACAACCAATTGTCTTAATTTGGTCAAATATGCCAAAAACACTATTTTGGCGGGTCCATAACTTTCCCTTCAGATTCTTAGAAGACAATATGAAAACATGGCTAGGTAGAAAAAACACCAGTCTACAAGACCCCTATGTGCTACGTGTATTTAATCTAACCCTTGATTTGGGGTGGGACTTCTTTTAGACCCTCTTAGACCGGTTTTGACTATTTATTCCATACTTAGTCAATTTCCTGATTTTCACCAATTTGCCATATTTCTCCATAATGATGTCATAATGTGATAATGATTTCAACTTCATGCAACACCATCATCTATGCCATGCCATGCCATCATATCTACCATATCATCATCCATGCCATGTCATCACTACCTTTGACTTTCATAGAGTTTGTCCTGCCATCGTATCCTTGGCTATTACTGAACTCCTTTGACATCACTGATGATCCATGTAATGGATCCTTTGTATTTTACTGATTTCATCTTGCTACCATGTCTATTGGTTTGTAACAAATACAAATGCTATAAATATTAACATTTAATACTAAGTAGGTTAATTAGGGTAATTAATTAATTACTCAAGAGGTGACTTGAAAAGTCACCCCCCTTACCACTTAGGGTATAAAATACCCAAAACTAATTCTTGTAAAACATTCTTTTATCTATCCAATTATAAATATATATTTGTCCTATTAATGGCTTATCGAATATTTCAGTTGTTCTAGTAATATTGATTGTGTGAAGTGAATAAATATTCTCTTCCTTTGGTATCACAACTAATTTTTGATCCAGGCCTTTGGCCATATCATGATTTTTAATCATAATCCTAGGGAGTCCCTAAATTTATGGTCTTTGACCAAGTAAAAAAAAGAAAAGAAAGTCAAAAGAAAAAATAAAAAGGAAGAAGTAAAAAAAAGAGAGCAGAAGAAGGAAGATTGCCATAAAAAAAGAAGGTAACAAAAAGTAAAAATAAAAGAGTAAAACCACAAGTGATTTCTCCACCCACGGTTTTGTTTTAATAAGTGGTTTTTTAATTCTAGGGTTTAAACCCTGATTCCCACGTCATTCATAAAAATATATATATCAATAATACTATTAGTAATAATAAAAATTATCATTGTTATATATTTTTTCAAAAGAACCTTTAGACCCAATTCACAAAAATATATATATACTATATTATTATTTTTAAATAATAATTGGTAATATATTATATTTGTTATTATTATTAAATTTTTAATAATAATAGTAATTAATAATAATACTAATAATAATTACTTAATAATTATTATTTAATAATTGTGTTATTCTCAATTATTACTTTAGACAAAAGGGAAAAAGAATTAAAGAAGATATTAAAAGAGCAGAAATCAAGTCTTGGAAGATATTAAAAAAATTAGGGATCCAGGTCACTCACAATTGCAATCACAGTTACGAATAGTTTCGGCCCAGCTAAAAACATGTGTTCGGAATAGTATTCTTTAACTCCAGTTCAACAATCAGAAACAAAGTAATGATTTTAAAAAAGAGAAGATTACCACCTCAGAATTACGAATTCAATCATTGGAAGATAGTAGAGAAAAACTCACAAAAACATTATCAAATAAGGACGAGAAAATATCACATCTGGAAGGTATCATTCAACAACTTAAAGACCAGATAAACAAACTAAACAAAGTCGAAGAATGTCTGTATGGAAACAATATCGACTTAAAAGAGGAAATTAGTCATTTAAATAAAGTCATCATGGACAAGGAAGACAATCTACATGAAAATTTAGAAAATAAGGAAACAGAGTTATGACATCTTTCAGCAACAAAAAGAAAAACTCCAGCAGCAATATGATGATAGTAAGAAGAAACATAAGTTGGAACTAAAAAAATTCAACAATATGTTATCAAGCAATATCAAAGAGATTTTTCGATTACAAAATCATAACAAAACATTGATTACAAAGATTAAACAACTAAAACACAGTAGTAAGAGGGAACACTCCGATGAAGACCTTGAAGGAAGAATACTAGAAAAGCAAGAAGAAAACCAATGTCTAAATAATCATAATAAGGAACTAGAGAATCGAATCAAGAAATTAGAAATTGAAAAAAAGTTGTAAGATGAAAGAATCGAAAATATTCAGAATCATAACAATCTACTGGAGGACCAAGAAGCACAAATCCAGGAAAATGCATCCAAAAATCAAATCGAGGAAGTGAAGATAGTCCTCGCCGTAGTCCAAAAGAAGGAAAAACAAACAACACATACACCTTATAGACATCCTAATTATAATCATCATTTTAACCAACAATAAGATCAAAACAAGCACTCACAGAAGAATTATGTTGATAGGAGAAAATACCAAAATGCTAAGCAACAATTGAAATTACCCGTTCCACAAAATGATCTTAGAGCTCCAATAAAAGTATATTTGGGATGGACCACAGTAGATATGATGCGACAATTATCCTTGGGAATCCGTAACTCATATCGTCTCATTTCATCAAGTATCACAATTACAAAAAAAAAAGGATCCCAAGATGACAGTTCAAGGGAATTCAGACATTGTTGTCAATACAAGCTTTTGAGGACAAAGCTTCACTTAAGGGGAAGGAAATGTAACAAATATAAATGTTGTAAATATTAACACTTAATACTAAGTAGGTTAATTAGGGTAATTAATTAATTACTCAAGAGGTGACTTGAAAATTCACCCCCCTTACCACTTAGGGTATAAAATACTCGACACTAATTCTTGTAAAACATCTTTTTATCTATCCAATTATCAATATATATTTGTCCTATTAGTGGCTTATTGATTATTCTAGGTGTTCTGGTAATATTGATTGTGTGAAGTGAATAACTATTCGCTTCATGGTTACTCTTTTGTCATTTGTGAACTCCTTTGACATCAAGGACAACTATATTCTCAACAATCTCCCCCTTTGGCATTGATGGATACTTCTAAACATTCTCCCCCTTTGAGAACAATGACAAAGGATAACCTGTTATACCAATGTTGTACCCATTTTGATATAGGATTTCTTGTCTTTCTTCTTTCTAACAACTCCCCCTGTCATCACATCTCCCCTTTGTTAACTGAATTTGGTATTTGATCAATGTATTATCATTTATCTTAGCGTTTCCTTTCTTGCAACATGTTCTTGAATGATAAATTGAATGATAGATCCATAGACTTCCCCTATCATTGTACTTCCTTTCCTTTGTCAACATTTTTGTGACATAGTTCACACTCAGCATTACGCTGTTCTTTTGAAACTATATTATGTAACTTGATATTCTTAAGAAGTTTTCACATAATCCTTGGTTTGAGATAACAAGAAGATTTGCTACAATTTTGAGAGACCTATTTAGAAAGAACTTCCTTAAAATGATATATATATTTTTAAAATACCTATTGTTCCTTCACAATCTTCACTGTTATTTTACTTAACCTTGCATTTTTCAATAGACTGATTTTTTAAAATATTTTTTAGATAAGACTTGAGTTTTATCAACGTAGATCGATGGTGGACTCCAAATGTTATAGGTTAGACTACATTAAAATTTCACACCCATCTTGATCGTTAACACGCTTGCTAGTTGGATCAACGAAATGTCTGAAAACCGTTGTCTTCGAATTTCCTCGAATCGACGGTGGAATTCAAATAAAGTGAAGTAGATTTGATTGAAATTCTGCATCTAGCTGCTATTGTTAACTACCTCGCTATTTGAATCAACGAAATTATTGTTGATCGTTGGATTAAGATCGACAATGGACTTCAAATAACATAAGGCAGATTTCATTAAAAATTCATGCACACCAAGATTTATCTTTCCACACTAGTTCTCCCAGCAAAATAGCTGACCAACGTTGATTTGGTTCCATTATCAACCTTTGCCATCGATCATAAAGGTTGTTTTCCATGATCACTTCTAATTTCGCAAGCCTGAACCTTCTTTATCTTCTGCGCTCTTTCTCTAGTGGAATCCACCTTAGTTGTTGATCTTTGGCTACCTCTAATGTTCATCCTACAATCTTCGGTCATATGGACGATTATTTTATGGTTATGTCGGGCATAAATTTTATTTACAGAATTGAATTACAACCTTGGATCTGTCCAAGATACATATCTTTAACTCTGATACTTAGTGGCTGAATTGATCAGTGAAACGATCAATTCCTTCTTGCAATGCTCCACATAGAGATCTTGGATCCATAAAATTGCAACAAGGTTATTCTAAACAATTCCATTCAAGGATTCTCAATAATTGTAAACTTAATTCCTCCTTTGATTGATCAGAGAATCAATCTGTCTATTAAGTATTCTTTCACTCTGAGAATCCCTAAATTCACACGTAGTCTTATCAGCTATTAACAGATATATAATCAACCATTCATTCATATGCTTATGAAATCATACATTACGTTGTTCTCATGTTACTTCATAGGTCTTATACTTTCTCTACTTCAACCATACACCAATATTATCATTTAACCTTTATAATCTATTGTCTTTTAGGAAGATAGCTTTCAGCATACTTCAACATCAAACATGAATTGAATTTTTGATACCAATTGGATTTTTCTGACTTTAACTCCCCCCAAGTATATGATCCATCTTAATGTCATTTTCAGGGTTCTCTTTAAATCATGAGATATATTTAGAAAAGAATCCCATAATCATCACTATATCCTTGTTCATCACCTTCATTGTCATCTTCATCAGCGTATTCTTTTACACATCCATCTTTCTTTTCTGGCATAATGGATGTCCTTTTTATCTATGGCACTATTATGCTCATCATCATCTTTGGAGGCCTCATTGATGTTTGAAATCATTATTTCTTCTATATCTTTGGAGTCTTCCATTATTCTTCACATCTTTCCATGAGGTACTATGTTTACTAGTTTTTTATTTCTTTGTTTCTTGGTTTTCATCTTCGATACCTTTTTCCAAGTTTCCTTGGAAGGTATGCATGTACTATTCTTGCAATGTTTTGCAAAGTGTACAATATTGTGACATATGAAACATATAATAACTATTTTTCCATTTGAGATGTTAGTATCTTATTTTTTTTTAGACCTTGATCTTCTTCTTTGATTCTACAATCATCATCCTTGTGACCAAACTTGTGACAACAATGACAATATCCATCGAATGTATGTTTGGAGAATATCTATTTTTTCGGTTTGTAATGACTCCTTTCATTGGAATGTCTTCTGAAATTTTTCATCTTGGGAGGATGAGTAGAATTATGATGATTGGACTCCATTTCCTTGTGATTCTTCTGCTGCCTGGATATGTCTTTTGAAACATCATCCCAACTTTTAACCTTTTCAACATCTTCTTGAGAGATGAAGCTTGATCCTTTAATGACATCATATCCAAGACTTGTTTTATCCCTGGGGAATCTTTGTAAGTTGAGGGCTTTATTAAGTGCTTCAGTACTTTCCTTGAACTTCTCACTAACAGTCAGCTGATCTTTTAGCTTCTTTACTTCTTCCTTGAATTCAACAACTTCTTGTTTTAAGCTCTCGACCTCTTCCATGCTAGACAACACTTGTTGTCTTGAATTGTGCAACTCTTCTTGGAGTGTCTTGATTTCGTCCTTTTTTGACTTCTGCTCTTCTTGTTACTTTGACAATTTTTATTTCAAAGAATTTTTCTTCATCATGATCTTTCTCAATTATTCAAGGGAGCTTATGATTTCTGCCTTTAGGCCCACTTCTACTTCCATATATGAATCATCTTCTGAAGCCACTATCCCCATGAATGAATCTTCTTCATCTTCACTCATCTCTTCTAGAATATCAATTCTTGCTTCTGCTCTTTGTTCAACTGAGTAAAGTTTCTATAATTTGACCCAGAGCTCCTTAGCTAAGATAGATTGTCATATATTCTCTTTGATGGGTTGAGGTATTTCATCAAGTATGGCCACCATTTCCCTTGATTTTTTTTTCTTGGACTCTTTATGAGATGTAGTCCTTACTATTTTTGGTAGGATGTAATTAGAGATCACTTCTTTCCATACACCACATCCTAATGAATGTAATTATTCACTCATTATTTTTCTTCGTACTACATATTCTCCTTTATTAAGTGTTGGAGATCTATAGGAAGCCATCTCTTCTTGTTGATCCATAGTGGTTTTTAAGAGGATATTCCTTCCAGTGGTTAAACTATAGTGAAGGATCTCTCTTTGATACCAATTGTTGGAATATTGGTCAATACTGAGAGGGGGGGTGAGTTAGTATTGTTAACTTTTTACCACTTTAACCACTTATTAAACTTTAATCAAAACATATAATTTACAAGATACACAAAACACACAATTTTATTGTGGAACCCCAATTGGGTAAAACCAATACTTCCTATTACTGCAAAATTTTTATTTACAAATAGTTTTTCTTGCTTCTACAGACAAGGATGGTATTATACCCTATTTACCAGCAACTATTGGAAGGAGGCTATGACCCCCTGGTTTATCAGCTGCTACTGAAAGGATGCTACGACACCCTATTTACCAGGTACCACTGGGAGGAGGCTACTATCCCCTGGTTTATCAATTGCTATTGAAAGGATGCTACGAAACCCTATTTACCAGCTACCACTAGAAGGAGCCTACAACCCCCTATTTTTGTCAGCTACGACTAACAGGATGCTACTACACCCTATTTACCAGCTATTGCTGGAAGGAGGATACAACCCCCTGCAGGCCTGTTGCCTACCCTAGCTCCACCTTGCCACCCTAATATGTTTTCAGTAATATTCCATATTTATTTACCCTCCAATATTTTTCATTACTCACTGGTATCTTCTTCTTCTTCTATGATCTAGACCCCATAGACACTTTCTCTCACTCATCCCTCTGAGTATAAATACCTTCATCTTTCCTGCGGACGCATCTCTTCACCATTGCGTGATTTCATTCTTTGTCTGCGCCTCTTAATGGGAAACCAATTCCTCATTCTAACACTGAACCATCAAGTCATCCAACTCCATCGTGATTCTTCAAAACAACTAAAACAATTCTTTTTTAATCAATTTACAATTTAATCTTCTAGTCATGTTCTTTTGAAATCTCTATTTATAAAATCATCCTGAGCTATTGATCTCATTTCAGGATTTTTCATGAATATATGAGATAAAGATCGGATATTGTGGATTTTTCCAAATATAATTCCACGATTTTCACTTTCTAAACCAATATTTTCGCATCATCGATCTTGTTTGAGTTCTATCATGTCCATTGATCTTCCGGATTGCGGATTTCGGGTTTGTGACCTTTTCAACATGTCATTTCGAGATTTATTCTTTCCTTCATTTTTCTTCTGCACCATCGATCTTATGCAAATGTTTTCCAGATCGTCGATATTCTAGAGTTCGGGTAGTAGAACTGTGACATTTCCCAAAGTATTTTCATGATTCTCCGCCTTCCACTTTGTACCTTCTGAACTTTGAGTTGTGGAAACCCATATTATTCTAGACCTTGATTTCTCGTCTTCTGTTTTTCGCCTTCCGAACTTTGGGTTGCGGAAACCCATATTATTCTAGACCTTGATTTCTCATCTTCCAATTTCCTCCTTGAGCTTTTCTTCTGAACCACTGATTTCTTTGTGGGTTGAATCCTAACAGTCGATTTACAACCTAATATGGATTATGGACCTTAACTTTACTTTGTTTTAACACTTAGCCATTTTTTAATCTCAACATGCAAACTAACATTTTTCTTGGTTTTGGCAGGTTGATAATTTGCACGTGTGAGAGCCAAGTGAGGATCTGAATTCATGGCTAGGTATCTAGTTCACTAGGAAACATGCCAACCTCTTCTGATGAAATTATCATCACACAGATAAATCTTGGTGGAGATTTCCAAATGCCTCTTTCAACCCTGTGAATTTGACACTTGGTCAAATTTCTATCTTTAGTACCTAAAGTACATTTTCTTCATTTTGGAAGAGTAATATTTTCCTTATCTGGTCAACTTCATGCCACATCATCATCTATTCCATTCCATTCCATAATATTTGTCATTTCATCATCCATGCCATGTCATCACTACCTTTGAATTTCATTGAGTTTGTCTTGCTATCATATCCTTGGCTATTACTGAACTCCTTTGACATCACTGATGATCCATGTAATGGATCCTTTGTCTTTTACTGATTTCATCCTGTTACCATGTCTATTGGTTATTCTTTTGTCATTTGTGTACTCCTTTGACATCAATGACAACTATATTCTCAACACTCCTTGGACTTGGGAGAAGCCTTTGGAAACCAATATGGCCTTATACTTGATACTAGAACCATCAGTAGCCACTTTCGTCCTATAGAGCCACTTACATTGCACTAGTTTCATCTTGGAGGGAAAGGGAACCAATTCCCAACTCTCGTTGTATCGTAAGGACTTGAACTCTTCTTGCATGGATGTTTTACATATTGGGTCAAGTGATGCTTCCTGATATGTTCGAGGATCAGATTCAACCATCATAAATCATCTCTCTGAAATATCGAATTCACAATTAGAGAAGACATTGTGAAATTGAGATCTAGTCTTCCTAGAGTCTAGTGGATCTCTAGCAATATCCCCAACTTCTTGAATGGTTTTCTCATCCCACTTAGGCCGAATGGGTGAATCATAATATGAATGCATGTCATCATAATCATCATAAATATCAGAATAAAAAAAATTAAAGGAATTATCATTACTTACATCATCATGGAGTGGAGGATTTGAGCCTCCCCCTTGATCTAGTTCGATCTCCTGCATGGGATTTTCTTTGAAATGTACACTCCTTTCGATGAATGTTTTCTGAGATGAGGAATCAAAGATATTGTATCCCTTTGCATATTAAGCATATCCAACCATAATGGACTCCTTTCTTTGAGGTTTCAAGGCCTTTCACTTCTCGAGAGGAATCCTAGCCCAAGCCTTTGAGCCAAAAACCCTGAAATGAGAAACATTGGGCTTGTGGACACTCCAAGCCTCATATGGAGTTTTCCAATCCAATGGTTTTTGTGGAGCTAGTTTTTGAACATATGCAGAACAACTGATAGAGTCATCCCATAACTTAAGATTCAAATCCTTTGCTTCCATCATACATGTTTCCATCTCTTTGAGATCCCTTTTCTTGCGCCCTGCAACACCATTTTGTTGTGGTGTGTAGGGCACATAATGTTTCATTTGGATTCCACATTCCTCATAAAGATGCTGCAAATTATTATTGACATACTCCTTACCATTTTCAATCCTAAGAACCTTGATCTTGTTCCCACATGCATTATCAACTAAGGCTTTCTACACTTTGAAAGTCTAAAAAAACTCAAATTTTAGCTTGAGAAAATACACCGAGCAGTACCTTGAGAAATCATCTATGAAAGTAAACACATACCTTGAATTCCCATATGAGGGTGTGGGAAGAGGCCCTATGAGTTCTGAATGGATCATATCAAGCACTTGTATAGCCCTCCTTTCCTTTCCTTTCTCATATCTTCACTCAACATGTTTTCCCACTACATGCCCTTTGCATGTTGCATTGGAAAACTTGATGGTAGGAATCCCTTCAACCATGCTTTCCTTGCTTGACTCTTGGAGGTACCTGTAGTTTAGATGACCATATCTCTCATGCCACAACTTTCTTGTATCATTGGCATGTGATATGATCGCATTCCCTTTTGAGTATGGAAGGAAGTGAGAGAATTTGTACATTCTCGAATCATGGTAAAAAAAGCCCACTCCAACAAATTGTCCTGTAGAGACTTTTGAGATAACCACATAATTTTGAGTAAACATTACTCTCTTGATTGTACCAGTGTGTGTAATTTAATAGATATAGAGTAGGTTCATTTATAGATTAGACACACCCAACACATTCATTAGAGGAAATTTGAGGTCTAAAATGGGCCTTATAAGAAAACACGCCAACAATAAATTTTATGAGTTGGAATTCAAGAACCAATAGAATTTCAATAAAATGAGTCAACCATAATGGTTGAATTGACATATTTTTCCTAAAATAAATTTTTTGTTTGTTTGTATTTTCGACATATCTCCCTGTGTGTTTACTCAAATTCCGAGTGGGAGAGCTCGTTAGATGTCATTATCACGTTTTTTCAGGTATTTATGATTTTTGGGGTAGAGAGGTTCGTCAAAAGTATGCATTGTGGATACACGTTGGATGCAGAATTAAATTCCGCATCCAATGAGCTCTCCTGCTTGGAATTTGAGTAAACCCACAGGGAGATATGTCGAAAATACGAACAAAAAAAAGTTTTTTTCATTTTTCCTCCAAAATTAATAACTATAATTTTATTATTTTAACTATTGTTTTATTATTTTCCTTTGGAGGCCCATTTTAGACCTCAAATTTCCTTTGATGGTTGAAGTACCCATCTTCAAGACCAATCCTACCAACTCCCTTGGATTGGATTTCTGAATCATCACCCATGAGAATGGATGGACCATTGTAAGGATGCATGGAAAAGAAGGAATCATGCATGCAACCCATGTCCCTAGAGGCACATGAATATATGATGAATAAAGAAGAGCTTGAATGTCCAACAACCAAATCATGGCATCTTTCCTTCTTGTATGAGCTTGAACCTTCCGCTTTCTTCCTTGCGCCTTCTAAAAGTGGGATGTTGTTATTCTCAAGGATATGCGCCATCATGTCAATAATTTTCTTCATGCAATCACTATCTCGTTGACACCCTTTGTGACAATACGTGCATTTTGTCTTCTCTTACTTCTTCTTGTCATTGTCCTTGCTAGGATTCAAAATCCCATCTGAAGATTTGGGCTTCTCCTACTTCTTCTTCTCTTACTGCTTCGAATCTATCGATTTCTTCTTGCCTTTGGATGGATTCCAAACCCCTGCAACAAGGGATTAATCCTATGTGTATTTAATGGTACCCATTTTCACTAGCTTGCATTTCTCTTGAGTCAGTGACTCCATGCAGTATGCTAGTGATAGCATCCTCCAATTTCAAGTTGTGAGTTTGCTAGAGTGGAATGTTGACACAAATAATGAACACTCTGTCCCTAGATTTGAAAGAATGAACAATATCAGTTTCTTCTCTTTCTTTTCAATGCCACACTGTTTCAGCTGAAGCACCAACGATTTGAACTTAGTGAAGAAGTCATGGATCATCTCAAAGTGAGTTGGGCTCAATGAGATCAACTCCTTTTTGATTTCGTGGCATATCATCTCATCAGTCTTCCCAAAAAATGACTCAATCTTGAGCCAGACATTGTTTGAGTGTTGTAAGAATGTCTACATGGAAGAGAAGGTCCCTCAAAATGCTGAGACAAAGCATCTCAAATGCCTCATCTAGTCTCTTCATGTACTTTGATTTTTCCATAGCAGAGTTAGGCTCGGTATCAGTCCCCATGGTGACTCTGTACAGGACTTTCAACCTCAGATGGATCACCATTTATGTCTTCCATTTGATATAGTTGAATTGGGTAAGAAATACATGAGTCTGCTCAATTTCTTCTTGTGCACTGAGTGACGGATACACTGGTTGTACCTGCAATGCGAACACTCAATTTTTTTTCTTCTTCTGGAAAATGCCCTATAAAAAACTCAAATTCTCTTGTTTTGATTTGTAGCTCCAAATAGATCTGATACCATGTGAAAATATAACTCACAGTAGGATCTAGGAGCTAAGGGAATCCTCACAATTCAATATTACACAAAATATGCACAAAACAATAGAAATAGTGAAATTAACACATAGAGGTGTAGTCAATAACAGAGTTTATTATGAATTCCCAACATGAAAATATGTCTAGAACATGTTTATATTACAATAGGGATAAATCGTTAGCCTTTGGAGGAAATTTGGATGCATAAATGTGGCAGGATTAGATTTGGCCTCCAAACCCTCCTAGGTGGAGCAATGAGCTCCCAAACCATCACAAACGCTCAAGAATGCCTATGTGAACATGGATGGAGCATGTTGGGACACAAATGAGGGTAGGATAGGAGTGGGTGAGTGCATGGGTTAGTGGGAGTTGCTCTAGGCAGCAATAAATGACCAAGAAGAGTAAAAAACCACCAACTACATGCACTAGCGCCTATAGTCAACCAGTTTCCCTGTTTTAAGGGATGGGGAGTGCATCAAAGTTTGATCAGTCATTAATGAGGGTGCATGGGTAGTCATAATGATCAAAAGAGATCACATGGGTGCAATTATGAGTCCAAAACACCAAGGGAGCAATTATTGACCAATACAACCTAGTTTTGGACCACATAACATATGCATAAGACTAATGAAAATGTGTCCTAGGTATATTACCATGGTATTAAGTCGGATTAATGCTCTAACACAAATTACTCACAACAACTTATATTTTTATAATGATTCTTTTAAGTTTTTCTTAAATTGTTTTTTTTTGTTGGCAAAGTGGTGGAACCCCCTGACTAGCAGGGTTGCCATTGGCTAAGAAACCACGAAACAGGGGCATCTAAGCCATCAAAATCACCCGGGGATCACACCTGGCCTGGACCACACCAACCCTTAACATGGTTGGATTTTTTGGTATCCAACGGGATTTGAACCGGTGACCTTCCAACTTAGGGGGCGTCTTAACCATACCCTGCCACCGACTGTTCTACATCTCGCGGATAAGTTTTTCTTAAATTGTTATTGACTTTTATAATATTATTAAATTATAAATTATAAAATATTTAAACAATCGTCACATATTAATTAACATAATTAATTGTTTTTTAATTAATTCTATTTTATAAGAAATTTAAAGATCATTTAAAGTTGACAATATGTAATTAGAATGGTTTGTGAATTTTCTAGTTACTATTTTTTATCATATATGATAATTATAATGTTTTTTTTTGAAGTTTTTAATATAATGTTTTATCAAATTTAAATAGGATTTTCATATATAAAAATAATATTTGGTTTAATTTTTTTATTATATTAAATGTTGAATTTTAAGAATATGTTAAGCAATTTTATTTATATTTTAGTGGTTTGTGTATTCAGTGAATAAAAAGAAAATAAAAGTGTATATTTCTTTTTATTTTGTATAAATTGATAATAGATTTAAAAGTATAATGCATATTGTTAGCAATTATAAACTAACTAGACATTAATCAATTTTGGACTAAAGTGTTTATAAATACTTGTCTTTAATGTTTTTTTTGTTTGTTAGAAATGCCCATGCATTTCAACCATTGGCTAAAAATGGATGGATTTTTTTGTGTCTCCTCCCAAGTGAGACATTCCTAAGGGTATTAATATTGGGTTGCCTTGCTAAGGAAACCCACAAATTAACAGAGTGATTTAGTATGAATAAATTTTTTTTAAGACCATAATGCAAAGTACTCACTATGTTCTTAACATTTTTTCCTTGCCCCTAAAATTGAGCACTTAGCTTTGAACCACTATAAAAAATGAATTAAATTTAAAACCTAAAAAATGAATGATGAGTACCTACTAAGGATTAATCAGAATGGTGAAGTCATTGATCAAGTAATCATAGTTGTAGAGATTATTGTAAGTTCCTCTCCCTTTTCAATAAAAAATATCATACAACAACAATGTCAATGCTCTCACTCTGTTTCCTTGCAAGATACAAACACACAACGTACCAGATCCATTCAAGGGTATTTTTAACATCCATGAAAGGGAATCTAGGAATCCCAAGGTATATTTTTGTCACAACCATGTTTCCATCATTTATTTCTTCTCATTTGACCTTTGTGTGACCTTTGCATTGTTTCTTATGGAGCCTTCCCTCCTCTCAACTGTTTATAAGGTAAATGTTAGCTAATTAGCAACAACAAAGGGTCGAATTAAGCCAACATCAAAATGTAATAGAAGAGAGTTGTATCATACTTTGATAGAGAATAGAAGAGAGCTATACTGTACTTCTCTGAACAACTCTAGTTTATTATTTATTTTATTTTGCAAGAAACACATTTGAAGGTTGAAATATTGATGGCAACGAAGCCCTTAAACCAAGTCTATATCGCATTAGAAGTTTAAGAGAAGATTTATTCCATTTTATTTATGAAGCAGAACCCACAATAAGTTGGAATGACAGTACAGATTGGATAATAAAAAGTATGGCATCGAATCTTGAAGGATTAAACCCTAAACGACAACGCTGTATCTCAAATTGAAAACAAAATAGTTATAATTTGCACATATGGTACATTAACTTGGGTTTATGGAGATACTATCAAGAATATTTCTCGTGAAGTTTTATCTCGGTCAGGAGAGATTTTGTCTCATCCTTGTCATTATATGAACAATGTTGGAGGTAGGAGGACTGGTGTGAGGATCAATTATGGAATGGTGGTGCAGATTCAGGTGGACTTTGATGCCTTTTCCTATATACTGGGAGATCAGTTCTCTGCTACAATTAGTGATATCACTGTAGGGATCCATTCCGCAGGTAATTTTCTACTTGTTATGTTTGGATTTTGCTCTCTCGTTTGTTTGGAAGGTTTGGGATACATGGGTGTCTTTGTATGCTCTGGGGGGTTGGTTTGAATGGAATGTTAGGTATACAGGGGTGCCTTTGTATGCTACGGGGAACAAATATTCTGGTGTGAATTAGATTGAGTGTAGTCTGTATTTTCTGGTCTATATTGGTCGTGGATTGGATGCCAGGGATGTTATGAAAATCTATTGGGTTGATAAAAAACTTGCATTTTCATAGGAGATTTGGGATTGTGTTGAAAGTATGGACTTTAATATAAAAAAATCGAGGATCTTTCTGAAAGAATTCGAGATACCCAAGCTAATATTCATGACATGTGTTCTCAAATGAGATGTTGAGATACCAAATGGAAGGTTTAATTGTTGTTGTTCAACAAATTACTAATCATGTGCCTATTTTCGATACTCGTCTTGATAAAATTGAGCAAACCACCCATCATATTCAAATTTTACTTCCAAGATTGACATCCTCTTTGATGAGGGAGAAGGGACTATGCATGTCTATGATGCCCAAGTTGGATAAATTTCAAAAATCATCTTGAAACATGAAGATCTAATAGTAGGGATAAAGTCCATGATATATGAAAATTCAAAAGATAATAATGATAATGGGAATTTATTATGCAACCTAACCATGTTCATGTAATTATCAATACTTCTAAGGAGAGTATTGGAAACACTGAAGATAGTCAAGGCACTCAGAATATGGATAGTGAGGAAACATAGGAAGAAAGATGAGACACTCAAGATGAGGATGGTGAGGATACTATGGAAGGGAATCATGATGAAGATGCAACAAGCCAAGAAGACAATGCTAAGAATATTAAAGATGATGAAGAAGAAGACATTCAAGGTGTCCAGGTTATGGACAGTGATACCAACTCCTAGTTTGTCTTTTCATGAAGTTTTTTTGTAGGATGCTTTGAGGACAATTTGTTAGAA
>LPNX010592207.1:0-88677 GCA_001517045.1 Pseudotsuga menziesii | reverse complement strand
TTATTTTATTATTTTAACCATTATTTTATTATTTTAACTATTATTTTATTATTTTCCTTAGGAGGCCCATTTTAGACCCCAAAATTCCTCTAATGTGTAGCAGATTAGGGAAATATGTTTTTTTCCTTAAGTTTATTCTATCTTGGATGACTGTAATTAAGCTCTATACTGTTTTGAGAACCTTTAATACTTTTTTGAGGAAGTTTTGTACTGTTATGCTGAAGTTTTTCAACCTTTTACAAATACAATCTTAATTGTTTTTGTTCAAAAAAAACAATTTAGATGCGTTTTTATTGTGTTATCTTCTTGTATTCATCAAAATTTAAATATAATTAATTTGCATTAATGTTGTCAATGAACCAAATTAGACATTGTGTTTTTTTTATGTTAATATACATTGGGTATGATGAAAAATTGTGCTTTAGTCCAATAGAATAATTATGAAAGAAGGTAATTAAGGGTAATTTCACTTAGATTCTCTTTCCTTATCTTTATTTATGGATATCCTAAAATGGATGTGTGTAGGTTATCCTAGAATTACAAAAAATATGATCATCCAATCTTCTATCCCTATATATTGTAAGAAATTTAGTACATTTTGGTGGGTAAAAGAGTTGAGAAAGGCATGTATAGAATGAATATGATCAGTATTTTTCATTCATTGAAGATATTACCAAAATAATTGATAACTATAGAAAACCATGATATATGAGGCTTATCAAATAGATTTCACCACATGATAAGTCAATAAAAAATAATATTCTTCAAATATTTTATCATATTCATCATCCTTCTTTTTCATAAACCTCTTAGAAATGGTTTTTTAAAAGATATTCCTTGTCCTTTAATCAATTACATCTAGCTATAAATGGAGAATAATTACTCTTGATTTTGTGCATTTAAATGCGATACATGAAATTAATATTTTTCTTAGATTCCATTAATCGCAATAATGGCATCACACCCATGGGTCCGTGACAATATTGAATATGTGGTGCTCTCATAGGGAGAGTTAGATATCAATGACCTTTTTATTAGTTGATGGTTCTTGTTTGGATTTTATCCTTGATGTTACTATCATTGGTTAAGGAAATTGAGGTTTATACTAGTGTTCAACAATATACATAGTACAACAGAGTAATACATATTGTATATGGTGGGATATAAACAGTTGGATTTGAAGTGTTTTAGATCTAACAATGTATATCCCAACCTATATAGTATATATTATTGTTGATCGTTGTATATTATTTTTTGTTGAGAACAATTTTGATTGCTCATCCCTCTCATTTTTTCCTATAAATCATTTTTTTTCTCTTGTAAGAAACAAAAAACTATATTTATGTATTGTCAGTCAAATTGCAATGCTTATTTTACTAACTCAAATCCCTTCACAAATATATCTATTTACAAGGTTCCAAATTTATGAAAGGATATATTACCTTAGTTTTATTGCAATGAGCATAGATCCATTTTAAACCCGGATCTATTAAGTATTGAGAAGGATCCATTTTCTTGAAGTGTAAACATTCTTACATGATGCAATAAAATTGAAATTTATAAATTAAAAACATCCCTACATTTCAAAGATTACCAACTCAAATCCCTTCACAAATATATCTATTTACAAGGTTCCAAATTTATGAAAGGATATGTTACCTCAGTTTTATTGCAATGAGCATAGGTCCATTTTAAACCTGGATCTATTAAGTATTGAGAAGGATCCATTTTCTTGAAGTGTAAACATTCTTACATGATGCAATAAAATTGAAATTTATAAAATCACGTGGTTTCAAGAAATTCCATCCCAACAAGGCCATCCAAAGTGGCGCTTCGCAGGAGGAGAAAACCATGTGGTTTTAGGAATTCTTCATGCCTATGATGTCCTTTTCAATCCCCACAAGAATTCTTGGTATGACTCTCATTGATTTCAAATCCTCTACTCTTCCGCTTCCTGGTCCTGCACAAAGAAACATAATTTTGATATCAATCTATGGCCATATTTATGCACTTCTGTTTATTTTGGATATAGGAATACCGACAAAGTTTTTTTTAGGGTTTTGGGGGATATATTTTTGACGTTGTTCTAGCAAAAAATAACGTACACTCATTCCATGAGGATAGACCCCGTCCCCCAGGCCCCCTATTTGGAAACCTCAAAAGCCCCTATGCCCATGCCTATGATTTCTATAAGTATTGGCTGGGGTTTTCTACTCTCAAGGACTTTACTTGGGTTGATGAGTATAGGGTTTCTGCAGGGCCGAATCACAAGACTAGGAGGCTGATGGAGGAAAAGAGTAAGAAATTGAGGAAAAAGGTCAAGAGGGAGTATAATGAGACTGTGCATTATCTTGTCGAGTTCGTTAAAAAGAGGGATAAGAGGGTGTGGGAGAGGAAACCGTAGATAAATAAGGAAGAGGAGGTGAAGGAAACACAAACGAAGCTTTGACGCTAGAAATTGGAGGAGAATCTCACGAGGGCAAGGCAATATGATCAAAAGAAAGAGTGGGAAATAGTTAAAGAGGGTGAGGAAGCAGAAGAGATTTGGAATCAAGGTATCCATGATGGATGGTATGATCATGATGTTAAGGGAAAGAAGGGGTCAGATTCTAGGCATCCCAGTGGGAATTTGAATTTTTATTGCATTGTTTGCAATAATAAATTTGAGTCGGATAGGTAGTGGAAGAATCATGAGTAGTTAAAGAAACACATTTAGTGTTATGGAATCGAGGGATATGTTTGAGGAGGATAGTTTTCTAGATGGGGTCATAAAATTGGGTTTATGAGATATTGGATTGTGATTCACCAGTTCAAGAAATAAGTGAGGATATGAGGGCACATGAGAAAATATTGAGACAAAACTATACGCCCTTGGAATGAATCAAGGATCGACTCTTGGGGCACAACTTGACAGTTTTGAGGACAACAACTCGTATTTTGAATAATACAACATGACTAACATACACATGGCCCCTGAAGTTTTATTTGTTTTAGAGAAGACAAAATAATTTGAAGGATCTGGCACCGGTGTAGAACATTTTGACAACTACCCGACGATAGTAATAATGCAAGCGACAAAAGTATTATGGGGGATGAGGAAGAAGAAATTGAAAACAACACACGAGTGAATTCTAGTGACGAGGAGTATGCAATCGATAACATTGATATGGATGATGAAGCTAGTATGCTAGAAGCAATGCTAAATAGGCTTAATTCCAAATGAGGGGATAATAATGTGTATCGGGACACTGCTTCAATTGAAGTAGATGACACTGATTACATTTACAGAGGAAATGATGAAGAGTACAACTCCACAAATGAAATATGTTAAATTCAAAAGACACATTCAGATAATCAAACAATTAATAATAGCATTAGAACACCAGCATTTCATGTGGTAAAACCCCAACATGGGGAAACATCCATGAGCAAAGTGTTGAAGCTCATTAATGGAGAAAGAGAGATTACAAGACGGTCTCAACCTCATAGACAAATCTCTACATTGTGCATACCAACCATGCACTATATACTTCATGAATTTAGTTACATGAGTAAACCGTTCCTGGTTATGCCCGTTATGAGAAACTTCCCGTAAACATACGTAATGAGAAAACTCCCATAAACAAATTAGATTAGTTGTCATTTAACAATCTCCACCTTGACAAAAAAACTTACAAGTACTTTTCCCAAGACTATTTATCACCTTTTCTTCAAACCAAGAGAAGCTACACACCAATGTAACTTCTCTAACAATAGAGGTTTTGTGAACATATCTGCACTATTTTCTTTAGTATGGACCTTTTTCAGATCTACTCCACCTTCACGAATGGCTTGTCTTACAAAATGATATTTTACATCAATATGTTTAGTCTTACTATGATAAACAGGATTTGTAGCCAAATGAATAGCACTTTGACTGTCATAGAAGACAGGCACACTGTTCTGCAACCTTCCAATTTCTCTAAGCAGACCTCTCAGCGAAATTGCCTCTTTGCAAGCATGTGAGGCAGCAATGTATTCAACCTCTATTGTGGATAAAGCAACTATGTATTGAAGCTTTGACATCCAACTTATAGCTCCACCTGCAAGAGTAAAGACATAACCTGAAGTAGACCTTCTCTTGTCCAAATCACCTTTGAAATCTGAATCAACAAAACCACACACATAATCACTGTTACTATTAAAGGTGATACAATAGTCACTTGTGCCTCTTAAGTACCAAAGCACCCATTTCACTGCATTCCAATGTTCTTTTCCTGGATTTGCCGTGTTCTTACTAACAACACCTACTGCATGTGAAATATCAGGTCTAGTACACACCATTGCATACATCAAATGTCCTACTGAATTGGCATATGGTACACGAGACATATAATCTTCTTCTTCAGCACTACGAGGACATAAACTTGAAGAAAGTTTAAAATGGGAAGCCAAAGGAACATTCACAGGATTTTCCTTATTCATTTCTAATGTTTCAAGTATTTTCTCAATATACTTCTCCTGTGAAAAATTGAGCTTACCATTTTTCCTGTCTCTGTGTATCTCAATATCCAAGATTTGTTTTGCAGCTCCAAGATCCTTCATATCAAAATTCCTAGCCATCTGAGCCTTCAACCTGTTAATCTCGTCCAAGCTTTTGCTCACAATAAGCATATCATCAACATACAATACTAAGGTAATGAATATATCATTCAATTTTTTGAAGTATAAAAAATGATCATACTCACTCCTAGTATATCGTTGGCTCACCATGAAAGAATCAAACTTCTTGTACCATTGCCTGGGCAATTGTTTCAGGCCATACAATGAGTTCTTGAGCTTGCAAACTAATCTACCTTTCAGATTTAATTAGAGAAGATTCATAAAAATTACATCTCTGCTAATGACAATTTTGTGGGCAGTAGGATTCCACAACCTATATCCTTTCATAACATCATCATAACCAACAAATATGCACTTCTTTTATCTAGGGTATAACATAGAACGCTGATTTTTAGGAGTAAGTGCATAAGCTTCACAACCAAAGATTTTCAAATTCGAATAATCACAGGAGTGATTTGTCCATACCTTTTCCAAAATTTTACAATCTATTGCCATTGAAGGTGATTGATTTATAAGATAACAAGTAGTAGAAACTGCTTCTTCCCACAACTCTTGCCCCCAATTAGCATTACTTAGCATGCTCCTTGCTCTTTCTAGAAGAGTCTCATTCATGCGATCTGCAATGCCATTTTGCTGAGGAGTGTATACATTTGTTTTGTGTCTGACGATCCCTTTATCTTTACAATATTTTTCAAACTCCAAAGAAGTAAATTCACCTCCATTATCCGTCCTTAAACACTTGATTGTCCTACTAGTTCTCTTTTCAACCATCACTTTAAATTGTTTAAACGTATTAAACACATCAATTTTTATTTTAAGGACATAGACCCAAACCTTTCTAGAAAAGTCATCTACAAATAATACATAATATTTTTCTCCCCCATAAGAAACGGTAGGAGACGGACCCCATACATCAGAATGAACATAGTCAAGTACACCTTTACTTACATGACTACCTACTTTAAACTTTTGTCTACACTGATTTCCATATATACAATGTTTACAAAACATAAAATTCAGATTTTTCAAGTTTGGAAGCAATTTATGATTCATTAATACCTGAAGCCCTTTTTCACTCATATGGCCAAGACACTGATGCCATAGCTGAGTGGGTCCTGATTCTTCTTCAGATACTAATGCAGTACCATTAACTTCTGTTCTTCCAACCAGTTTGTAAAGGTTTCCTATCCTCTGTGCCTTCATGACCACTAAAGCACCCTTGGAAACTTTTAGAGTTCCATCAAAACCTGTAAACTTATGACCACAAGCATCCAATACTCCCAAAGCAATTAAATTTTTCTTTAACTCAGGTACATGTCTAACATCTGTAAGTGTTCTTATTACTCCATCAAACATCTTAATTTTAACACTTCCAACCCCAACAGTTTTACATGAATGATTGTCTCCTAAAAGAACTATTCCATCATTAACTGTTTGATGGGAAGCAAACCAATCTTTATGAGGACAAATATGGTGCGAAGCACCAGAATCTAATAACCATGCCTCATTACATTCAGAAATATTACAAACAGATAAGACCTCATCAATCATACCTGAATCATAAGACTTAGCTGAGTTTGCCTCTGACTTGGAGTCATCCTTGTTGGATTCGTGTCTCTTCCAACAGTCTTTCTTGAGATGATTAGTTTTGTTTCAGTACAACATTTTAATTTACTCTTTCTGCCCTTCGACTTAGACCTGGAAGTACCTCTTGACTTTTCTCCTTTCTCCCCGGAACAACCTCTAACAACCAAAGCTTCTAGCGAAGAGGTTTTAAGACTGGTTTTCTTCCTTAATTCCTCATACAATAGTGCTCCAACAACATTTTCAAATTCTAAAGTATCAGTTGTACTAAGGCTAATGGAAGAAACTACTTGACCCCAAGACTCAGGTAAAGTACATAAAAGATTCACTGCTTTATCTTCATCATCAATTTTAACATCCATACTACTCAACTGGCAATTAAGAGTGTTAAAAACATTTAAATGATGTGCAATTTTCGTACCTTCTTTCATTCTCATACCATAAAACTGTCGCTTCAAGTAAATTCTGTTTTTTACTGATTTGGTCATATACAGACTTTCTAGTTTGTTCCACAAGATTGTTGCTGATGTTTCTCCAATAATGTGAAATAACACATCATCCGAAAGAAATAAACGGATTATGCTTAGTGCTTTGGCATCTAGATCCTCCCATTCATCATCTGTTATGGCGAGAGGTTTTTTCCTTTTCCAGTCTAAAGCTCTCTGTAACCCCTGCTGAACTAATAAATCTCACATCTTTAACTTCCAAAGTTCAAAATTGTTTTTACCATTAAATTTTTCAATCTCAAACTTTGTGCTAGACATCTTTGAAAAATAATTTAAACTTTTTAATCTTTTGAATTATTTTTAGCCCAAATAAAATAGCACTCCAAAAAATAAGTAGCACTTTATTCCCTCTAAGCCCAATTAAACCTGCAGACTGTAATTCTGGCTTTTTTTCTTAAATATTATACAACTACTAGTTATATTGATTACAAATATATATATATATATATATATATATATATATATATATATTCAACCTTATATCCAAAATTAATAACCTTAGCAGAAGTATATATTTTAACCACCGTTAATTTTCAGCAAAAAACCAAAGCCTTTTTATTTTAACTTTTCGGCTGACTCCAAACTGGACTTTCCAGACTTCCAATAAATAAATAAATAAATAACACTGCTCTTTTTTAATTAAAAAATACTGGTCTTTCCCAGCAGCAGCAAACAGAAGTGAGCGGCTCCTTCATGACAGTCTGATCCTTCAAATAGTTGTCCGATCTGCTTTCTTCCACCCACAGAAATAAAAAAATAATAATCGATTCCTCGGCAGATTCTTTTGAAGCACAGCTTCACTCATAGTTATTCCTTCAGGACATGTGCAGATTCTCCAAATAGTGAGAAAAACTTCTCTTCCATGCGTTTTCCAAGCAGCATCCTTCACCGTTCACCTCACGTTGATTTCTTTAGCAACAAACCTCTAGCAGCAGCAACAAACCAATGGCACTCACTCTGACTGACAACTTTCTCCTTCGACAACTGAGTTCTCCACCGATTTCTTCAGCAGCATCCACACGACACACATCAAGCTGGGTTTTTTTTCAGCAGCGATTCCACCATATAGTGTCTTTCAGCACTCAAGCTTTGATACCACCTGTTAAATTCAAAAGACACATTCAGATAAACAGACAATTAATAACAACATTAGAACACCAGCATTTCATGTGGTAAAACCCCAACATGGGGAAACATGCACAGGAAAAGTGTTGAAGCTCATTAATGGAGAAAGAGAGATACAAGACAGTCTCAACCTCATAGATAACTCTCTACATTGTGCATCCCAACCATGCACTATATACTTCATGAATTTAGTTACATGAGTAAACCCTTGCCGGTTATGCCCATTATGAGAAACTTCCTGTAAACATCCGTAATGAGAAAACTCCCATAAACAAATTAGATTACTTGTCATTTAACAAAATAAACATGAATTCCAATAAAGTTGAACCAAACACATTTTTGGGTCAGCTAGACACAGATAATGGAACTCAAAATGATATGGGAATTTCAAAGCTTGCTCAGAGGCAAGGCCCTAAGAACAAATCGAAACAAAGAAGAATGTTGGTTGCAAGAACTAACAAGCATACAACAACAAACATTGTAGAAGAGGTAGAGAAAAGGTCAGAGGAAAATTTAGGTGATTAACAACACGGCACAAACTATCGTTGTACTTTACATAAACATGCAAATGAACTTGAAGGTGATAACAAAAAGGGATGACTTCCAAAACTTGACAAGCAATTCGTTGAAAAGAAATCTGCTAGTGCGAAAACATCAACAAAGGACATTAGTGTTAAGGAAAGAAAGGGAAGATAATACCTTAGTATTTTACAAATTAGGAAACTATGAAATGGGACTCTTGTTGCTGAAATGTTCCTTCAATCTCTTGTTCCTTTCATAATATTTTGTTACTGGAGCTGAGATATGTTTTTGACACTAGGGTTTCAAAATTTTAGTGAGGTTAGTTGTTGTGTATTTTGTTTACCTTAATAATATATGAATGGATCTAAAATTATTACGCATGTCTTAAATGTACAAATGGTTTTTTGTGTTACAACAATGATGAGGGAAGAGATTCAATTTTTCAATATTTGCATAAGACTAGCCAGCATATGAGACCATAATTGTGATTGGCATAGGATTTATTTCTTGTCATGTATATGCAAATTAAATGAAAAATGAGTTAATATGAACCTTTCTTAGCAATATCAATGACAAACTTAAAAAAATGGACTCTTCCATTTTGGGCACATAATTGCTAAGTCGTGTCAGCTGAAATTTGCATATACTCAGTACTTTATATTTTAACTTGATTCTACCAAAAAGCATCATCTTTCCATTGCATTAATTATTGTTTGCTTCTTTTCCACTTCAAGGAAAGGACAACTTAATAGAATAAATTAATAGGATAATCTATGTAAATGTAGATAAAAACAAAACAAAAAAATTCAGAAGATAAATAAACGTTTCTATCCTTGCAAAGACCAAATTATATGTTTATAAGCAAGAAATGTTGTATCTTGATTTAGTCATGATGTGCCAAGATATTCTCTGTGGCTTGAAAGAAAATATATTTGTGATTAATCAATAGAATACATTTGTGTTTCAACATAAAGAATAGAATATCCATCATCACATAGTTGTCAATCATTAATAATTATAATTAATTCAATTTACAATAATCATTGTTGGAATTGTTAGGAGGCTAGACTCTATTCAAAGTGAACCTTGGAAAGAAAACTAACAGATAAAATCAATACTTAATTATGTGTGTTTGTGTCTTTTACGTGGCATTGACCTATTCATGGAGGGTCCTTTCCTATCCATTGTAGTTGGGTACACAGAGCCATTACCTAGTCTGGATCTTGTTGCACCTGACTTAGCTCTTTTATAGAACATAGTTACTTGTTATTGATATCCTCTCCATCTTGTCAAGGTGGATAAACCTCCATAATTGGTATCTCGTCCCCTACCTTTCAATTAGTAGTGATTTTGATAACTTTTAAGAAAATGGCCTCTACATCTAATTTCTTTGCCAATTCCATCACCATCTACAAAAGATTTTGGTAAAGAAAGATTATTTTGAGGTGTTCATATTCTAGCATGTTCCTCTTATTTGGGTGTATTTTTTCAAATACCCTCCAATTATATTAGCTTAAGAAGCATCGAAAGGTAACTAACTAAAAATATTTCTTCTAGGTTGTGTTTTTCAGTGAAACTACCATTAAAAAATGGGAAACCTATCAAAGATGTTATTTCTGACCATTATTTTTTGTGTCTTGATTGGGAACTAGTGTCTCTATAAATGGGATACATTTTTTGAGAAATTTTTTACGTTTCTTTATATATGCATTCAAAATTCATAAAATACTTTTTCCTGTAATGGAGCAAAATCCAATTGCAGTAAGGCACCTTTTATGTTGAGTGATAAGTCTTGAGTTTCTATATTTTACTGGCAATGAGTATCAATCATAGAATTTACTCTCTCAGAGCTTCTTGTGAGATCATAAGTATCATTTTTCAGACCTTGTCTGATATGGATTCTACCAACACCAAAATTCACCTTTTTTCAATATTTTCACCATTTTTCCAATAATATTCCCTAATAGCTTGCTTAGCAAGTTAGCCATATCCATGGCCTAATATAGACATCCCATGGGGGGCTTCTCTCCATTAAATAGATTAAGAACCTTTACCTAATTCCAAAGGTTCACTCAAAGGGAACACCTCCTCTATGGATTCCCATAAGGACTTTATAAATAAGAATAACAAGAGTAATATTGCTGCTTTCTTGGTGAATGGAGAAGCAACCCAACGCTCAGAAACAAAAATTCTCTTCAATTCCATTATTTGAATTTGAATTGATTGAAGAGAAATGAAAGTTGTAGAAAATAGAATGATTGCAGGACTCATGAATTCCCTACATGTGAATTGGATAAGTACTAAGATATGATTACTAATCAAAATAAACTAGGGTATTTGTCGTAACATGCTACTACCAACTGATGTATAATTAGTTGCATTATCAATTATGACTTATATGTGATATAACCCTATTATAATGATGAAATCCTCTAACAAATAACATTAAAGTGCAACATTATTAACATGAGCTAATTGATGCAGGAGCATCTTGCTCTCCATTCAAATTCCAAACTAAATGTATGATCAATCCTAGAAGGGGCCTTAAGTTCTAAATTAATGGTCTTCAAACCATCACATTGTAATTAAACCTATGTTTTAATTGATTCTAGAGGATGATGATTCAGTTGAGTGAGTCATTGGATTAAGTAATGAGTCATGAAAAAATACCTCAGTTAAGGGGAGCGAGTCATGGGATAAGATTTATATTGTTAGTTGATTGTGAGGATCTGAACCAGAATGGTTCATGAATTCAATTATGTATATATGTAAGCCTGCAAGGCACTGATAGTAGTGGAGAGGATATAGTGATAGAAGGTAGAGATACAGAGGATAGACAAATATAGATAGAGGTCAATAGGTCATGTATGAGTCAAGAAAGGCCAATCAAAGATATATCAGGCCTAAGGAAATCAGAACGCAGGTTCTGAAGTAGTTTGTATGTATAGATTTAGTGTGTAAATGAAAAAACCTATTCCAACATAATCTCTGTGTGTGTAAGTTAAATTCTATTTGCGTGTGCAATTTCATGAATTGAATGTTTGTTTAAATCTCTGTTAATGAATGTGTTTCTACCGCAACGGTTCTCCCCGAATTTAGTTTTACTTAAATTTCATGGGACCCTCCTCATCTTTTGTGGTTTGATCGGTAATTGCCTGAACCTCTTGAGCATGCTTTCTGTTCATTTTATTTTGAAGCTAAGCGCCCGCTATTTTGTGCGCCATGCGCAGTGCGTTTTGAGTCGTGTTGTATGGTTTACCAGTCATAGAAGAATAAAACCTTGCCTTAGTAAAGGAAAAGCGATTTTAGCTGTAATTGATCCTTAGTACTGTTTTTTATCGTTATTCTTCCTTATGATCGGGCCTTTTGCTGTTAGATCGGAAGCCATGATGTTCTAGCTCATCCGCCGTTGCGGCTCCCAGAGCGATATTTCATCCGAAGTCCATTTCTCGCCGACGCCCGATTCTTTTTGAAGGTTGAGATCGCTTGCTCAAAAGTTACTATTCACCCGCCGTTGCGGCCGGAGAAAGGAAGGTGGCCTCCGTTTCAAGTTTCATCCGACGTCCGACCTTGTCCTCCCCGCCCGAACTTTTTCTTTCAGCTCGTCTCCTGTCTCCGACCTTAGTGCCGTCCGCCGTTGCGGCTGTGACACCCTTCCTGGTTCCCGAAGCGCTCTTTTCCCGACGTCTGATCTCCTCCTTTGTTCGCCCGTGTCCTTGATCATCCGGTTCTTGGGCTCCTCTGCCGTTGCGGCCCTTGAGGTCTTGTCCCGCCCAATGCAGAAGTTGGTCGACCGCCGATTTACATTTTGCCGCCTTAAGCCTAAGCAAGTACTCGCCCGGACAAACCAGGCCGACCCCTTGTGGATCTATCATTTGGTTGGAAAGTTTGAGTGTTTAAGTTTTCAGTGAAATGGATAATGCACCAAAGTTGTTTGCAGGAGGACTCCCATAGATCGCTGAAGCGATCGGGAGCGAGGAAAAGGATAAAACAAACAAACGGCAGAGCCACCGATGAGGCAAATCCATTAGTTACTGTTCAGAAGATAAACGCCTATGAAATGATTGGGAAAACGCAACAGTCAGGGAAGAAGATGAATTGTCAAGGATGCTGAAAAGCCACACGCTGGAAGGTAGCTCAAGGGGCAGCAGTTCTAGGTTAAATAGAGAGAAGTAGGACTGGGAAAAAGGCTTTTTCCCTTAGAAAATTTTGTAATTGTTGGCTTGTAAGAGGAACTACTTCGTTTTTCTAAGTGGACTGCAATTTTGTCTGCTGGAAAGAGTAAAGAAGTGAAATGTACCAATGCAATTCGATGAATAAGGTTGAAGAGGAACTATTTCGTTTTCAGCTGTATTTCATTTGCTGTAAGAATATTTGATGTTTTGAACCTACGTTCTCGTTAAATGTTTTTTTTCAGTAGTCTTGCTGGGATATATTTTCACTAAGAGCAATAAATGTTGTTATAGAATGATCGGCTATCTGGTTATTTGAATATTTGTAAGCGTTCATATGCTTTAGGAGAAGTATCAGCTATCTGTGATTTTTCTTACTGTATGTGATAATTTATTGCTCATCCAAAATGACAACCATGCTCCCTAGGGATAGTGTAGATAGTTAGCTTATTTATTTTGTATCCGGTTGAATGCTTGTGAGTAAGATGAGAGGTAAGAACCTGCGCATCACTTTGTGAGCGCTCCCTGCATTTTGACCACCCTGCATTTAGTTAGGCACTTGCATATCTTTTCTTTAAGTCAAAATACAAAAACGCGGTGGACCGGGCCGCAATCGGTAAACCCTTTAATTTTGTTTCTTTGACCTACGGTAGCCGGACCGTAAACCGGATGAATTCCCTATACCAAACAGTCAGCAGGCTAGTTGGGAACGCTGACTGGGGAGAATCCCTTACTGTTCCCGCCTGCAAATTTCCAGGCCTCAACAGAATGATAAGCCTTCGTGTGAGTTTAGGGCTTCATACAGGGAATGAAACAAATATCGATTGATCTATTCTCTGATCAATCAAAGGGTTATTAGGTGAATTATCCATTGATGATTTCGTGAACAAAATGTATGCATAGTTAACCTTATCACAGGTTACGAGATGGGATCGATCAATGCAAGGATCGATGAAGACTGAGGTTTAAACTCTGTGTAAATTGAGCGACCGAGATCATAGTCGAAGCAAATCTATGACTAAGAAGGAATTCCACAAATATAAGATGTTCCGAGTTAAAACAATCACCCAGATCATATGGTGGGGATTGAAGGTTGATAGAAGATCAACGGTTGCATTCAATTTCGCAACAAAAGAAATTAGATCCGCAAAGTTGAATGAAGTTCCACATTTGATCAGAGATAAATGGCCAGAAAATATTCCATGAAAGAGATCAACAGTTGAGGACAAGATCCACATTAAAATACAAATCGATGGCCATGATCAACCCCATAGTAGATCAACGGTTGAGAAGAGTCTTGTAGGAGTGGAAAGGCAGAATTCCAAAGAGTTCGAGCATAAGAAAAGTAGGATTTCCGAATTCGAAAAGTGGAAAGCGGAAGGAAAGGAAGGGACTAAGGCTGGAAGTCAACTTTCCGAGTTCCAATTTTCGAACCAGAAAGGCACAGGCAGAAGGATAAGAGTGGAGGAAAAAGTGCAGAAAGACAAATTCCAAAAGTTGACAAGCCGAGTTCCGAGTTCCGCATTCAGAAGTGTGGGTTCACAAGTGGGGACTTGCCAAAGCCAAAAAACTTAAGAAGTGATCTTCCAAGTTCCGCATTTCGATGTGCAGAGACGAAAGTGTGGAAGAAGAGGGGAAAACAAGGAAATTCACATGTGCAGAAAGAAATGTGTGGAAACCAAAGGGTGGAAGAAGGTTTAAAACAACTATTTTGATGTCTAGAAGGGTTTAAAGTCCCTCCATTTGTGAAGTTCATGTGTTTGATCTCAGAATTGGAAAAAGCATGCCAAGAGGATAAGGGATTGGAATCACTAATGCATCGATAACTTTAATAGATATTGCCCCTCTAGGACAAGAAATCAAAATATATAGTAGGGCCCCATGGTCTTTGATTTCCTTAAGTAAAACCATCTGACATAACTATACATGTGCAACCCGTGTATTAAGAGTCAAGACTAAACTACTATTATCTGTCAAGATGATCCCTTTTATTTCTTCTAAATAATTGGTCCCTTCAATTTGTCATGGGGTTTATATCCAGGCCAATAATAGAAACATCAAGCATTGATTTCCAAAATCTATGAATCTAGCCACACATATTTGCAATAAATTTAGTTGATATATTAGCATTTTTGTTTACTGAGAAAAAATATGATTTTATTTCTTCTTTTGTAGTGTTTGGATGATTTTGGCAAGGGAGCATGATTTTCTAGCCAGGGCACACAATTCCCAAAGTGTTTTTAGTAGTCATGAAATGGGATACGATTTTCCCACAAGGGCACATGAGTTTTGATCTACTAGATCCAAATTCTAGTGATTTTTTAATGGTTAATGGACTCTAACATGATTTTTCATCTAAGGCACATGATTTCCAATGTGTTTCATTCTTTTTCAATTTTGTGGGTATAAATGCCTAGCTTAAGAAATTACCTTTTTTATCTCTTTTTGATCAACCAGAGAATTATTTGTTTCAACACATATTTAAGGAGCGTAATACACTTTCCAACCTGCCCATGGTGTCTTTATCAGAAATATTGGTGTCTCATTAGACCATGATGATACTCGAAAGGCTAGTCATTAGTTCACAATTTATTATGTGTCCTAGAAGAAAATTGTGCTTTAGAAACAAATCACTTGCATCATTGAAAACAACACATTATTTTCAGACAACATACAATTGCAAAGCAGTAGATTAGGATCTAAGTCACATCACACGAGGACATGGGACATGAATGAGACAAAAATACAAGTATTTGATAAGAGACTTATTGAGCCTGAAAACATGACACATGAGGCACACTTAAAAGAGGTATAGGTATTTAAATATTACAAAATACAATTACAAAATGAAATCGACATAAAGATCCATTTAAAAAAAAATAGAACATTTACAAAACACTTGGAATCCCTTCAAATTTTTATTTTACCCTTCAACTGCACACTGAGATACCATGAGATATATTTCCCTACATATGAAAGTGAGAAAATACAACAAAAAATGTTTTTTTAGAGTTGGACACATATAGGCCACAAGTTTGACAAGTTTCCTAATTTAGGACATTTACCAAACATGTGTTGCACACACGCCTCCTTGTGTGTATGTGTTTCGGATATGTTGGATTTGGACATGGGACCCTAGTTGGACATTTCCTCTTTCTTATATTAGGATACGCATCATCATTTTCCAGGGAATAGATTGGTTCCTTAGTTAAAGTGTGAATCTACCGAGCTGGTTAATTTGCATGGAAAACATTATAATCCTAAGGAGAAAGCAACATATGTGGCATAAGTATTAAAGGGATCAAAATATTTATGAGATTTAGCACATTCTGGTCTCCAAAATATAAAATCAGATATATTTGGAATGAATAGGTTATAAAATCAACAAATATGCTTGGCTAGTGATGGTTTGTTCGAAATTGAAGGTTCCAACCTCTTGCATGGCACCCTGCAAAAACTCAGTTGGAAAGATGTATCCTTCATATTTAAATTACAATCAACTAGCCTTATAAAGTAGGTACTTGTTGGATAAGTTTCAATCAAGCTAAACACTAGATAATGTGGTTAATCCAACCTTTCATTCAGATTCTTTCCCCTCGGCAGATTCTCACTGTGCCTCTAAGGAATCTATGCAAACTCCCAAGTTGGAATTGGAAAAAGGGATTTTTTATCGAGCTATAGATATTAAGGAGCAGATTCACAAGGTTCCAGAAGAGACATATGCAAATAAGCCTTAGCTAGCGGAAGCTCAAAATTGTCCATTGTTTTTTAGAGGGATTCATGTAGTTCGTTTTCCCCACTAGTATTTAGGGAAGTGTACCTACCAAGATATAATAGGATTTTTATGATTGTTGGCCCTACAAGGAAGTACTTGGTTCCATTTTTCATTTTTGTATTTTTGGCCTTGGCCTAATTTTTATAATTTTTTCTAACTACTTAACATTGTCGTGACTCTCTTTCTTAAAAAAAACCTCACTATTACTATTAGAAAAAGGAAAAAAATGTGTTTTCAAGTGTAAACTGTCGAGTATGTGTTATCAAACTTTTGAGTGAGCAAGTGATTTTTGATTAGTTGTTGAACTTCTCTTACATGGTCATTTCATTAGAAAATAGGAGCAATGGAGGCATGATACATCTAAATGCTATAATCTCATAGAATCTCATCTCAAGATAAACCTCAATTTTCCATTGAGTGCTTTTTCTTTTGAAAAATCTATGATCATATTCAATAACTGAGAAATATATATCCTACCACTTTCCACATATATCATGTTCTCAGTTAGTTTTGATTCTTGATAATTTGTTAAATAAAAAATGTCAAGTAAAATGTGTAACCTTTGAAGCTTAACATATATTTTCTTCACCTTATTTTAACCATGGGGGATTCTCTCCATCAAATATATTAAGGGCATTTACTTAATGCAAAAGGTTCACTCAAAGGGCACACCTCCTCCATGGATTCCCAGAAGGACTTTAAAAATAAGAATAACAATATTAATCCTACTGCTTTCTTTCTAAATGGAGAAGCAACCCAATGCTAAAAAACAAACATTCTATTCAAGTCCATTGTCTAAATTTGAATTGATTGAAGAGAAATAAAAGTTGTAGCAACTCAAGTGATTGCAGGACTCGTTGACTCCATACATGTGAATTGGATAAGTATTAAGGTATGATTACTGATCAAAATAAACTAGGGTATTTGTCGTAACATGCTACTATCAACTGCTTTATAATTAGTTGCATGATCAATTATGACTTACACATGTTGTATCCCTATTATATAATTAGTTGCATTATCATATATGACTTATACATTAACCCTATTACCATGATAAATTCCTCCAACAAATAAAATTAAAGTGCAAAATTCTTAACATGAGCTAATGCATCGATAGTTTTAATAAATATTTCCCCTCTAGGAGAAGAAATCAAAATTTATAGTAGGGTCCCACGGTCTTCCATTTCCTTAAGTAAAATCATATGACATAACTGTACATATGAAACCATTGTATTAAGAGTCAAGATTGAACTCCTATTATCTATCAAGATGATCCCTTTTATTTCTTCTGAAGAATTGGTCCCTTCAATTTGTCACAGGTTTTATATCCAGGCCTATAATAGAAACATCAAGCATTGCTTCATAAAATGTGTTGTTTTTTGAACCATATGTTACTCTACATCTTGTATGTCTCTTTATTTTCATATTTTATAATTATAGAAAAGAAGGTCATGTCCCTAGTAAAGGTACTGGAACAAAGAATTAGAATGTTATAGTAGGACAATGCATAATAGATAAATAAAAGGTTGTTTTAGTCGAACCCAGGGGAACATGAATACCCCTTGCTTCACCCCCACTGTAAGTAAAGTTATCAACACTTGTTTGCCACTTTCCTTTTTTCTGAATTGCTTTAAGAGAAACCTTTGTTGCATCTATTTCTAGGATGGAATTGTTAAAGGAACTGATGTATTTGTAGGTGATTTTTGAAACTTCCTTTCAAGTGGTATATCCTTCCACAAATATTAACATTTGCCCAGGGTAAGTATTGCACCCTATTATTAGCCCCCCTGATAGGCTTCTCATATGGCCAAAATGGATTGGGATATCTTGGCATGATTGTTGAAAAACATAAAAATGCACCTATGGAAGCAAAAGAATAAAATGTTGATAGATTTGGGCTTAAGCAAAGACATCCATGACTTTAAACAGGGATAGTGTCTATTTTGAGTAGAATCAACCATGATTTTGAGCATAGGAAGCCACGATTGTGAGCTGATATAGGCACCATTTTTTTCAAACACAAATGTCTTTTTTACAAAGACTTACGGAATTTTTCGCTGAACTGACTTCCACATTCACCAAAATGTTGTTGGGAATACTTTTGTAGCCATATAACTTATTAAATGCCCAAATTCTATGAATATAGCCACACATTTTTGTTTACTAAGAAAAAATATGATTTTATTTCTTCTATTGTAGTTTATGCATGATTTTGGAAAGGGGACATGATTTTATAGCTAGGGAACACGATTCCCGGTGAGTTTTTAGCAATCATGACCCGAGACATGATTTTACCACTAGGGCACCTGATTTTTTATCTAGTGCATCCAATTTCCAGTGATTTTTTAATGGTTAATGGAATCTGACATGATTTCTAGATAGGGCACATGATTTCCAGTGTGTTTCAACCTTTTTCAATTTTCTGGGTATAAATGGCTAGGTTAAGAAATCACCTTTTTTTCTCTTTTTGATCAATCAGATAATTATTTCTTTCAACGCCTATTTAAGGGGCATAATACACTTTCCATCCTGCCCATAGTGTCTTTATAAGAAAGCAGGGTGTTTCATTAGACTATGAGGTTGTTAGAAAGGCTATTCATTAGTTCACAATTTATTATGTGGCCCAGAAGAAAATTGTGCTTTAGAAACAAATCACTTGCATCCTTGAAAAAACACATTGTTTTCAAGAAACATACAATTGCAAAGCAATAGATTAGAATCTAACTCACATGACATGAGGACATGGGACATGAAGGATACAAAATACAAGTATCTGATAAGGGACTTGTTGAGCCTGAAAATAGGACATGTGAGACACACACACACACACACACACACACACACACACACACACACACACACACACACACACACACACACACACACACACACACATTAAAAGAGGTATACATATTTAAAAATTGCAAAATACAATTACAAAATGAAATATAAATAAATATCCAATTTTTTTTTAATTGGAACATTTACAAAACACTTGGAATCCCTTCAAGTTTCTATTTTACCCTTCACTTGCACACTAAGAGACCATGAGAGATATTTCCCTACATATGAAATAAAATACAACGAAAAACATTTTTTTTTAGAGTTGGGCACATCTAGGCTACATGTTTGACACATCTTTGACAAGTTTCATATTTTAGGACACTTGGAAAACATGTGTTGGACACACGTCTCCTTGTGTGTCTGTGTTTGATATGTTGGATTTGGACATGGGACCCCAGTTGGACATGGCCTCTTTCTTAGATTAGGATACACATCATTATTTTCCAGGGAATAGATCAGGTTCCTTGGTTAAAATGTGAATCTACCTAGCTGGTTAAGTTGCATGGAAAGCACTATAAGCCTGAGGAGGAAGCAACATATGCGGCATAAGTATTAAAGGGATGACAAGATTGATGAGATTTAGGAAATTTGGGGATCCAAAATATACAATCGTATCTATTTTGAATGAATAGGTTAGGAAAGAAACAAATATTCTTGGTTAGGGATGGTTTGTTCAAAATTGAAGGTTCCAACCTCTTGCATGGCACCCTGCAAAACCTCAATTGGAAATATGTATCCTAAATATTTAATTTACAATCAAATATCCTTATAAAGTAGGTCCTTGCTGGAGAAGTTGAAATCATGCTCAACACTGGATAATGTTCTTAATCCAACCTCTCATTCAGATTCTTCCCCTCGGTAGATTCTCACTGTGCCTCTGAGGAATAACTTCCAAGTTAGAATTGGAACAAGGTAGTGTTTATCAAGCTACAGATATTAAGGAGTAGATGCACAAGGTTCCAGAAGAGACATATACAAAGAAGCACCAGATAGCGGAAGCTCATAACTAGCCACTATGTTTAAGAGGGATTCGAGTAGTTTGTTTTCCCCACCATTATGTAGGGAAGTTTACCTACTAGGTTATAATAACATTTTTTAGGATTGATAGCCCTACAGGGCAGTGCTTGGTTCAGTTTTTCATTTTGGTATTTTTTTCCTTGGACCAATTTTTATAGTTTTTCCTAACTGCTTGACATTGCCACAACTCTCTTTCTTAACATAACCCTCATCTATTACTGTTGAAAAAAGGAAAAAAAAACTATTTTTTTAAGTGTAAACTGTCGAGTAAGCATTATCAAAATTTTGAGTAAGCAAGTGATTTTTGATTAGTTGTTGAACTTCTCTTAAATGGTCATTTCATTAGACAATAGGAGCAGTGGAAGTGTGATACAACCGAATTGTATAATCTTATAGAATCTGATCTCAAGAGAAACCTCAATTTTCCATTAAGTGATTTTTGTTTTCGAAAAATCTATGATCATATTCAATAACTGAGCAATATATATCCTACCACTTTCCACATATATCATTTTCTCAGTTAGTTTTGATTCGTGAGAAGTTGTTAAATAGAACATGTCAAGTAAAATGTGTAACCTTTCAAGCTTAACATAAATTTTCTTCACCTTATTTTCACCATGTCTTCACCTTATTTTCACCATGGTCCTTCAACATGAGATTTATTGGTTCTTGGGTGTTTGCTTCTCTTTCTTGATATCCTCTATTTTAGTCTTTTAGATTTTATGTCTCTAATTGTATTGGGGTCTTCCTCATTCGAAATTTAGAATATCTTATATCGAAATATTATGTGTATTTTACTTTTGTTTTTAAACTTGTGTTTCATTACCATGTCTTAGATTATTGATGAGTTTCTTATGGTTTCATTAGAAGTAGACTTTGGAATCAATGAAGAACATGTTAGGAACCTATGAGGGATATCAGATACAGTGATAACACATAATATAGGAGTACCTTGGTTAAAGAATGAAGCTCAATTATTAAGTTGGTTCACTGTTGAATTACCTGTTATCAATTCTCAGTGAATAAAGAATTGAAGTTTAGGTCTTCTAAGATGGGTTGTCTCCAAAAGTGGTTTGATATCAAAAGTAGAATGTATACACCATCATGGTTACATGATGTCATGAGCCAATTTTGTTCACTATTGAATTCCTAATGACATAAAGATGAATGAAAAGATTTTAGAAAATGTTAATATCTTGTTCCATTCTTGGTAGAACTATATCCTTCAAGTGTTTGAAACATTTACAAAGAGGGTTGATTCCTGATTCTTCTATAACCATTTCAGTTTTCATATTAAAAAGGCTCTTGTTGATGCCTCAGTTTTCATTTCTTTATTGATATCCTCTGTTTTAGGCTTTTAGACTTTATGTATCTAGTTGTATTGGGGTCTTCCTCATTTGAAATTTTGAATATCATATCTCGAAATCTTATGTGTATTTGGCTTCTATTTTAAAACTTTTGTTTCATTACCATGTTTTATATTATTGATGACTTGCTTATGGATTCATTATAAGTACACTTTGGAATCAATGAAGAACATGTTATGAACCTATGAGGGATATCAGTTACAGTGATAAGATAGAATATAGGAGTACCTTGGTTAAAGAATGAAGCTCAGTTATTAAGCTGGTTTACTATTGAATTACTTGTTATCAATTCTCGGTGAATAAAGACCTGAAGTTTAGGTCTTTTAAGATGGGTTGGGTCCAAAATTGATTTTGATGTCAAAAGTAGAATGTATACAACATCATGGTTACGTAATGTCATGAGCCAATTTTGATCATTATTGAATTCCTAATGACATAAATATGAATGAAAAGATTTTAGAAAATGCTAATATCTTGTTCCATTCTTGGTAGAACTTTATCCTTCTAGTGCTCGAAACAGTTACAAAGAGGGTTGAGTCCTTATTCTTTTGTAAGCATTTCAATTTTCATATTAAAAAATATCGTGCTGATTCCTCAGCTCATCACAACATTAGCAACGAAATAAGATATCTATATTCTTAAAGTGGAAAGAACCTAGCACCTATCAAGAGTTGGGGTGGTGTTACACTGTTATAGCTCAGAACAAACCCAACCTAAATTAAGGGTCATCCATACTATTTCACGGGATGAAACATGCTACACTCTTGAACCCTAGTGGGGGGATATCACCACATGATATTGCCCATCTAGTCAAGTCTTCAGTGGTATTCAATTTTCATTTTAAGAACCTTTGGAAAGAGATTCTAACAGAATATGTTATAATTAACTACACATTCTTTATTATGTTAACTTATGTTGTGATTATGAATCATGATATAGGAAAATCTATCAAAGAGTTAATTGACAGATCCCACCTCCTAACCCTTGCATAAATGTTTAGCAAAGATGCATATGCAGCTTACGTCACAACATTCACTCAATTTGAACCTTGAGGTTTGAAATTTCAAGAATCTTAATGGAGAAAAAAAAATATGTTTCCATTCCATGCATATCAGTTTTGTTTCCCTAAGATACCCCTTGGGTGTGTTTCATAGAATTTTTTTTACTCGAAATATGCCCTCACTCTTGTCGATATTTGCACTTACGTTATACGCTCAATACATCGATCTATTCCCTCACATTATAACCTAAATCCATTTATATTTTCCCTCACACCTGTGATCTATTCAACCGTCGTCTGAATGTTTACTATTACAAGTTACCTCAAGTCGTGCATTGGGCCCTCAACTGAGACCTCCACATTGGTGACTGCGTTTTGACTTTGTGCAACCGTCTACCCTCAATCACGACCCATTTATAGAGAATTAAACCTTTCAAGTGTAGGAATCAGTCTCATCGACATAGGATTGACCCTTTCAACAATAGGAATCTGGTTTCCCAAGAATCACAACTCGTGACTTGCAAACGCAGATATTTTTTTTGTAAAATTTTTTACTTTGTATTATTTTGTAGTAAAATTTTATTAGTTTGTTTTAAATTTGATTTTAAAGTTAGCAATATATATATATATATATATTATAATAGTATATTTCATTTTGAATATAAATTTAAGAATTATTAGTACTTTGTAGTATAATTTTGTTGCTGTTGCAACTGTTTCCCCAAAAGTTTTGGTATTTTGGGGCCCCTTAGACTAGTTTTATAACTTGAAGAATTCCACCCTGAACACTTAGATTTTCTTAGGGATTGACCAAAAAAATTTCTTAGCTAAGTAAAACTCATAGTTTTTCTCCGACGTATCGGAGGAACTTGTTCAGTTTCTTCGATGTATCGGTGGAACTCATCTAGTTCATCCGACACGCTCGACTGTATCAAAAGAAAATTTTCTTCTCTCATTGTTTTGGCATAATTGAAGAAAATTTGTTGCTAACACTATCGGATGAAACTCAAGAAACGTCGTTGAAACAATCAGAGGAACTTAGTGAGTGATGAACGTTGATCTTTTGGGATAACTAAAAAAATACGCTGAAACAACCAGCCTTGAAGGTGAACTTGCCAATAAGTCAAGTGTCGGTACGTTTCACCGAAGGAACTCAGTAAATGTCGCTAAAACGTTTGGAAGGAACTTGGTAGCGTTGGCCGAAACAGTCACATAACATGACACAAGAGAAAACATGATAGTGATGTCGATACAATCAGAGTGACTCAAGGAGTGTCCCCGAAATAGTTGGTGTTACTATTTCATTCACAGCAACCGAGACTATTTTTCATGCCAAACGACGTTTTAATTTCTACCCACCTCATTTATGAGCCCAACCACAACATTTAAGACTAAGTTTTTTTTCCTTTTTTCTATAAATACGACTGATTTTTTTCGTTTTTATTGCCAAACATTGTTTGACCTCGATACCCAATCGCTGAAGGATGATTCACAGCCCCGTACGCCTAGTTACTTTCCACAGCCTCTAAGCATTTGACAAGTAGGCTCCCATACGTTAAGGATTCCTATTGTTTTAAATGTTGAAGTTTTAAAAGTTGTATTTTTTTAATACTAGGTAGTTCAAACAAAGACATCAGTAGCCATGGCAGCCATGTCATCGCTGTAGAAAACCTATTGCTTTATTCTTTTCCTACCATTGTCAATTTATATTTTTTCTTCGTAATACGGTCGCTTAGATTTTTCTTAGGTTGTGTGCTTAGTATTTCCTTTTGCTTGGGTATTTTTAGGTGTGCCTTCCCAAAAGTAGGTTATAGCGATGATGGGCTTCACGCCTAGTTGTGATATAGCATGAGCACCTTTAGGGCACAGGGTGTGTTAAACTGGTGACATGGAAACATTGCATCTACGATGTACATTTAGTCCATCCTTATCTGGAGTGTTTCTCATGGCTGTTCTTCTTTCCTCAGTTCTTCGAAAACCCTTCCGTTAAACCAACTCACTAGGAAAGCATTTATTCATTTAGGTTTCTTAGGAGAGAATTTAAGGTTGAGAGCATTTTTTGAACCCTACTCGGTCAATGCGAATCTAAAAGAAATCTAGATGGGAACTCGATTTGAGTAGATCTTGATGCTTTCGGCCTGGTTATTTTTTTTTCTTTTCCATAAGGAAGTCTTGTTTTGTAAATTTTCATTTTTTCTCCTTGTTGTGGCTTTTATCAAAGTTATGTTTTTCCATTTTGTTTCAGGAAATTATTTTAAAGGAAAAAATAGAAAACCTTTTTGATCATGCTGTGAGAAATTGTGTTTTTCAAACTATTACTTGGATTGGTTAAATTGATGGATCCAAACCTTACCTAATAGATATGATGATATCATGTAGCTTACCACTAAACTTTGTCAATGTGTATGGGAGGAAAATAGTGGTGAGGAGAAAGGAAGGCTTTTTTAGGGAAGTTAGTTGTGAACTAGAAGTCACTTTATGGAGAAGGATTTACCACCCGTACACAAGGATTTTTCTCCCATCTTCGAGGAACCTTTTTATCAGACAATGGACCACCTGGTTGAGAACATATCCACTCCAAAAATAATACGTTTTTCCTTCCATCCCAAGACCAGGACCAAGTTTCATTTCTATTTTAAGATCTATCATATTCGAGTGTCATTATGTCTCGTTCACACTCCAGGGGGATTTCATACCTCCACTTGTCTTGGGACTTGGGCGAGTGAGAAAAAACTGATAGAAGGTTTATTCTCAGTTTTCTTCGTTGAAAGGAAATAATGATATGTCAAAATTAGAAAAACCATTAGACCGGACTGCAATTCCATTACTTATGATTGTATATTTTCTACATTTTCAATACAATGATGCATCCCTTCACATAAACTGATTGGAATTGTCATTATGTAGAAGATAGCCTTGTTTAATTGCATTATTACTAGTTCAATTCACTTCTCATTATGCTTGCGCTCATGTATCACAGGTTCTATTTTCGTCGAGTTGGGTTACCTCACTAAGAAGAGTGTGAAAACAGACTTTGAGACAAAGAATTTCCATAATGAATAAGAAAGGAACCAAGAAGAATTCAAAGGAAAGTGGGGAAGATTCGGATGTATAGATTATATTTGGCAGTAGAACAGAAACTAGATTTCAATACACAAAGGCAATCACAGGAATTGCCCCCGAATTAAAATGGGGAGAACTTTATCAGATGATCAGAGACGAGGACATCCCTGATGTAGGTCTTTAGGAAATGATCATATGTCAGAACATAAGAAGGTCAGGCATTGCCAAAGTTTCCACATGGTCAGAGTTGTTTACTTATTCAAAAATTATTGGATGAATTCTACCTCAAACAGATCCCTCCTTGAGGATTATTTCAAATGTCCAAAGGGAGGCTTTTTCCTCATTTCATCCAACCCACATAGCAGCAGCTTACAAGTTACCTAGAACACAGGTCATGATGACCAAAGACTAGATCAAATGGATAAACATTGATCCCTTTGAGTACACTAAGAAGATGGTGGTACCTAGGAAATAGTTGAGACAGAAGGCGAGCGAAGAATACGAAGCTCAGAGCCTAAGGGCCCCATTCAGAATCATAGCCTTACTGTTGAACAATATTTTTGGTAGATTTGATGGAACCATTTACAAACTAAGTTGGGTTCCTTTGATCTACTATATATCCTTTGAAGGCATGATGTTTAATATGGCATATATCATCTCAAGCATATCATCATGTGTCGGGACCACACAGGGAGGTTTGACCTAGAGGAGGGTATAATTATACATGTCTTCTTACCTCATTGACTGCATTTTATCTAAACACTCGTTTTCTAAGTTAGGGTGCATCTGGAACAGTGACTGAGGATTCATTCTACGTGGCTTACCAAATTCTCTGTGCCCATAAATTAGTAGGTTATTATAAACTTATATGTGAAGAGCTCCTTATACCCCTCTACTGGATAATCTTCCTAAAGGAACCAAACTGCTTATTTGACAATGAGATGGTAGTCATAAGTGAGTATGGGGATTATTACTTCTCACGGGAGGGAACACACATAAGGATGTATGGATGCTGCAGAGATCCGTCCCTTTTTCTAAGATACGCCACATAATTTGTATTCTATAAACAGGTTGTTAGGAAGGTATTCTTAAATGGGGTTGGCAGCTTTTTACATGATATCAAGAAAGCAAATTTTCCCCCATTATCTTTATGTATCGGAGGATATAAATTTTTCAAGGTAAAAGGAGCCGAAGATTTTGTAAAGGAGCTAGAAAAATTCCACATTGGAGAAAATGTTTTTTCAATAAATGACAGAAGAGGGAAGGTCACTGAATATTGCACTACAGTGAAAATAATTTTTGAATATGCAGAATTCTTCAACAAAGACGAAGAAGTTTTAGAAGAGAAAATAATTTGGCTGAGTTAAACAAGTGTTTTGCTCGAAAAAGTAGTGCCAGTAGTAGCAAATATGGTAGCACTACGATGGAGGAAAAGTTGTAGAAACTAAAATAAGAGGCTATCAAGTTGCAAAAGGTAGAAACTGAGAAAAGGATAAAAGAAGAAGCTTAGAAGAGGCAAGCAGAAGAGGCCCAAAGGAAACGGGAAGAGGAAATATTAATGAAAGACATTGAAGAGAGAGAACTAAAAGAAGTCAAGGAAGCGGTGAAATAATTTAAAAGAAAGGAAGAAGAAGATAGGATCAAGGAGCTCTGGATAAAGAGGCATCCTAGAATGAGGCCATGGACCTAGACCCTCCTCGTTCAACAAGTGAAACAATGACTGGTGGTCACATTCCTTTTGGGGAACTCAGGCTCACCCCATTCACCCTATAGAGGCAACACACTATGGCTCGCTTAGACACTATTATATTTGAATAAAAAAGAAATACCATCATGAGGAGGCATGAAAAAATATTAAAAATGGGTACACAAGATGGCATGGTTACTATCCCTGAGAATACTATAATGGAGGGTACCCATAAGGACTCAAAATTCATGGCTCCAGTAAACATAGCATCTGCACATGCCACCACTGACAATTTTGATAGGTTGATAGACGATGCAGATCATAACAAAGAAAATATTCTCAAGTTAAAGGATAATTTGGTAAAAATGCGAGTAAAAGGCATAGAGTTAAAGATGAAGCATGATGTTATTCTCTCTGAAAAAGAGAGACTACTAAGAGAATACCATATTATGGAAATAGAAAAGGAGGCAATGAATGTTCAATTAGTAATTATGGAAGGAGATAAAAATGGATTTGAAGCCTGAATCTCTCAACTAGAATCAATAGAGGTATTTGTGAACCAAGAAATCGAAGAGTTGAAAACTCGGGTGGAAGAGTAGGTTGAGAAAAAGGATTGTTTGAGTAAACTACTAGAGTTAGCTCACAAGAAAAGGAAAGATATTACTCCTTTTTGTGATCAAGCCTATAAAATTCAAGAAAAGATACATCATTTTCAGGTGATCCTCCGTAGCCAAATTTACAAGGTGAGAATGATGATGGCAAGACTAAAGGTAATCACAGAAGAAGCACTAGTTTTCAGAGAAATACTGTTGGAAGTATCAGATAAGGTTAAAAGTCAAATGACCTAGAGGGAGACTAATTCAAAGTTTCCCTACCATCTGTCACAGAAAACACCAGAGGACATAAAGATGGAAATGGTACTTCTAGAGTTTTGCAGGAAAGCTGCTAGGAAAATAAGTAATGTAATTCCTAAAACCATGGAAAAATGCCAGGATTTCTACAAGAGAATCCATCAAGTCTATAAGAAGTTCCAAATTCCTTTTGCTAAGAATATAACTGAGCTTTCAGAAAAAGAACTGTGCATGGCACAGTTGCGCGATGGGTTGCAAGAGGACATAGAGTATATAAGAAAAGTGGATGCCTTCACAGAGGAACATGTCCACCATTTTTTCAAGAAAGATTATGTCAAATCCTACCTCCTTGAATACATGTGTAACACTACACTTGAAGAAGTGGCACGCATAGAGACACAACTGTCAATCCACGAAGTGACCTTACAAGTACTAGAGCCGACAAAGTACAAAACCATTGGTGAGGAGGATAACGCATGGGCATCATATATTTCTAGCATGGCAGGTCCCGCCTAAAATTTTGTCTTTTATAGAATCTTTTGTAGCTTCCTATGTAAATTAGGAAATGACAAATTTTTGGAATCTCTAGGGTTAGGGTAAATGAAAGGTCACTAGATGACAAATTCTCATTGTAATATAAATAGAGATAGAAAATAGAAGGTAGGGACTTTTGCTGGCGTAAAAGAAGTTTGGACTATTTTTGTAAGGGAACTGTTTTTTCTGCTAATAAGAAAGACCTATTTGTTGGGAAAATCCTGTATCGATATTTGCTTGGAATGTGTGGAATGTATAATGTGGAATTACTTCTTATTGCTTCTATATAATATACTGTGAGATCCGTCTAACTTTTTTGAATTAATTAATTGGTTATGACTGGTTTTTCTTTCTACGTAAAATATGTGTATGAAATGAGTAATAAGTGGTTTATCATATCATAGATTTCTTTGGTATTATTTCTACTGTGAATGTGAATATTATGTTGAAACAACTGTCTATGAAATTGGTATGAACAATTACAATATATCACTCTAAATCTGATTTTTCTCCCTACGGGGATAAGATAATCTAGGTTAGGATAGTTAGTTTAATCTTAGATCAAATAGATAATTGATAAGGCAGAAGATGTAAGATGAGAGGTAAGAACCTGTAGATCGCTAGTGCGGTTTCTGTCTATCGATTATATGCATTTAAATTAGGCACTTACATTTCATCTTTCAAAAAAATCACATAAATGGTGAATCAGGCCAAACAAATTAATCTACAGTAGTCGAACTGTTAAACCGGACAGATTCCCCACACCAAATGGTGGATGATATGATTTGGATCAATTACGAGGGAGAATCCCTACTTTCAGTGCTTGGGAATTTCTGGGCATCAACAGATTTGGCACTAGAAGGAGAGCTGTTAGTGCATGGCTGACAGAGGAAATCTATTTATGAGAAAAGATTCCATTGGAAATACATCTGAAACGACTTTCTCAGAAGATTTCGTTCTTGAAACTGAAGAACAAGAAAGAGTAAATTATGAATAAGAAGATAATAACCTTTATACGTTGTCCCATTTAAAGAAATTGATCGTTTTTGTAGGCATACACAATATTACATTAGGAATATTAGAGGGTTGAAAGTAATTCCTACGTTTCCCAAGAGGAAAGCTCCCAAGAAACTGATCTCATACACGCAAGATTCGGTGCTTGTGGAAAATTTGGAAGAATTGGTAGATTTCTTTCTCCAAGAAATCACTCAACCTCTTGATCAGTTGGGACCCGAATCCCCTATGGATCAAGTATTTCTGCATTCTCCACCACAATCTTTGCCTTGAGTTATGGAAAAAATTGTTAACCCACCCACATGGAGAGCCAGAACGCCACTCAACCTGGATGTGCATTTACACGATTTACCTAAGCACATGAAAATAGTACTACCAAAATTTGATCTTGGAAAGGGTGTTTCTACTGAAGATCATCTAAAAACATTTTATCTCCCACTAAACCTTCTAAATGTTGAAAACGAAATGTTTTCTGCAGACTGTTCCCATATAATTTTTATCCTAGAGCGTCTTCATAGTATTTTAGTTTACAGGATAACTCAATAGAAAACTGGGATGGTTTTGAAAAGGTGTTTATAAGTAAATTTGGTAACCAAAAAACTGTAGCCACGCTTATGAAAGAATTATTGTCTATGAGGATGGAAAAGAAAGAAAAGGTTCAAGAATTCAATCATATATTCACTACTCTATTAAATAGTTTTAGTGTTGCGACAAAACCAGTCGAAGAGTCTTTGGTAGAATATTACACTACAATGCTACACCCACCCATAGCAATCTTTGTAAAAAGGGCAGTCAAGGTTACAATGATATAAAATTATGAAGAAGCCAAAAAGGTAGAGGCTGGCCTAGATAGTATCGCAAGACATACTTTAGAACCGGAAGTAAAACCAGCAACTAGTAAGAATCTTTTGCTATTATCTAGTCCCAAAAAAGAACATTCAAATGAATTAGAAAATGTGGTCAAAATGGTACAAAAATTATCCAACAAGATAGGAGACTTGGAAAAGGATAAAGGGGCTAGTTCATTGAGAAAATCGTTCAAACCCTTCTACAAGAAAAGGGAAGAAGGTGGACAAACCCAACCACCTTTAATTAATTATGTTGTGAGGTTGGCATGGATCATTTCTACACTTTTCACCAAGAACATCACTATGAGAAGAGTTTCCCACAATGGATAAATTCAATGACTCTGGTAATGAATCAATTATTAGATTCCCAACTAACATATCCAGAAGAAGAACAAGACCAAACAAATGAGCAAGAAGAACCAACTAAAGAAACCACAATGGTGTTATGGGATTGGGAACTTGCATTAGATTGAACGAGGAAAAGCAGGATGGGGAAATCCAAGTATCATCAATAAATGTCACAACGAGGAGTAAAGGACCGATAGTCGATCAAAGTTTAGTGTTTCCTAAATAAAAGAGAATAAAGGAAACCATGAAGAAAATTATCGAAACCACTCAAACACAACATAAGGTGAATCCTAAAAACATAAAAGAAACGATCCCATTGATAAATAAAAATGTGAAAATCGTGGAAAATAAACCAGAAAGTACTAAAAAGGGAACAAAAAAATATAATATGGGATATGATATTATGGAATATAGTAAGAAAACTAAAGTGAAGATCTCTTTGTTTGAATTATGTAATCTTTCTCATCAGAGAAAGAATCTATTGGAAGCATTTGACCCACAACCAAGAAGTACTGCAGAGGCCATTGAATCAAATACTGAGATAAATGAAGGAATTATTGGTATTATATCAAAATCTCAAACTTTGCCCTTCCTTTTAACTTCTGAAATTTTCAATCACAATGTACATAATTGTTTGGTGGATTCTGGAGCCTCATCTAATGTTATTCCACTATCCATTTGAAGAATATCAATGGTCAACCGATACCATCCCCTTCACAGATAATTCAACTAGATAGGTCTGTTATTAAGGTTATAGGAGAGATGAAAGATTGGCTTATTAGATTGTTTGCAGATCCAAGGGTATGCCAATTCATAGATATCATAGTAGTGGATATACCTGAAGCTTATCGTTTGATATTGAGTAGGGACTAGTCTACGCAAATTAATGGTTATTTTGTGACTGATTGGTCTCTCATGTGGCTTCCATACCAGAATAGTCAGAATCATATTAAGATACTAAGAGAACCCCATATGAAACAGAATGTAACTCAGTTGGAAGAGAAGAACCAATCGGTCAATTTCCATCTTCGTTTTTAGTAAATTACTTTTTAGAACTTGAACCAGGGAACTATCAAGCTGAGGAAGTCAGTCATGAATTAGATACATAGTCCGATGTCCTTCGATTTTCACGTGATGGTGACATTGATTGTAACATAGTAAAGTTAGTTACTAGTAGGAGATACTACTAACTAAATATATTTAGAGGATAGATTTTGGATTTTGTACTTTGATGGTTCCAAAACACAAGAGGGATCAAGAGTCGGTTGTGTTCTTATTGATCCTGAAAGAAATAAACATTTTCTCTCTTGCAGGATAGAGTTTGAATGTACAAATAACACTGCAAAGTATGAATATCTAGTTCAAGGACTGAAAATATCCATTGAATTGAATGTAAAAAATTTGAAAGTTTTTGGTGATTTTGAAATAGTTGTTAGACAAATAAGAGACATCATTCATTCTTTATCTCCACATCTTAAAGGGTACCAATCAGAGGTATGGAATTTGATAGCGCACTTCAATTATTTTAATAAAAATGAAATCCCTAGATTACAAAATAATGTGGCTAATTTATTAGCTACTTTTGCTTCTAGATTAGTGACGACTAATAATAAGTGTTCTATTGAATTAATTTTTAGGTCATCGGTAACTAACAATATTACAAATATGTGGGTGTTCGATGATGAAGAACATATTATTAACTTTCTGACGAATGAAGAATATTTCAAAGAATTTATAATTGAGGAAGAAGAAAATCAATTAGATTTACAAAATGGAGACATGGTCACAAGAAATTTCATGCCTAAAGGAGTGAGAATCCTTGAAGGAATGTTTGATTTGCAAAGTAAATTCAGGAAACTAGCTAATGTTAAAAAAAATAGCTCGTTATGCAATATGAGCTGGTGAATTTAGGAACAGAATACGAGCCCAAGTATGTCAATTTGGGAAAATGTTGCTCGGTAGGAGAAAGATGCAAGTTCATCAAATTGTTTCAACAGTATAAGTATATCTTTTCCTAGATGTATGAAGATTTGAATATTTATGATAAATGCATCATCAAGCATGTAATTCCTATCAAAATAGACATAAAGCCCTTTCAACCCTAAGTTAGATGCTAAGATTATCTTCACTCCGAATGGGTAGCAAATCTAGTTCTGGTAAGGAAAAAGTTAGGAGAAATAAGATTGCGTGTTGATTTCCAGAATTTATACAGAGCATCAGACAAATACAACTATCTGGTTCCACCAATGGAACAAATTTGACAAATGGTATCAGCCTCGAAATTGTTCTCCCTGAGTAGCTGCATTTCCTGGTTACAATCAAGTGTTAGTGGCCAAGAAAGATTGATTAAGGACTACATTTCGCACAAAGTGGGGAACATTTGCTTCTAGGAGAATGCCTTTTGGCCTATTAAATGTCGGACCCACATTCCATAGGGCCATGGACATTGCATTCTGAGATTTAGTTGGACACTGTGTAGTAGTGTATTTAGATGATGTAACAGTTTTCTCCAAGAAACGAGAATACCATGTTTTCCACTTAAAACAGATTTTTTACCATTGTAGAAAATATGGTATATCTATGAACCCAAAGAAGAGTATTTTCGTTGTTCTTGAAGGAAGATTGTTGGGTCACGTCATCTCAAAGAAGGGAATCTCAATAGACCCCGAGAGAGTTGAAGCTATAACTCAAATTCTCATGCCCCATAATAAAAAGGCTATGCAATCATTCATGGGAACATGTAATTTTGTTCGAGGGCTTGTACCTGATTTCACGCAAATCGTGAAACCTTTGTAGAAAATGGTAAAGAAAAGTGTACAGTTCAAGTGGACTGACATTGAGAAGGTTGCCTTTAAAGACATAAAGATAGAAATAGTTCATGCACCTTATTTGAGAAGTCCATATTTTGAAAAGGATTTTATTCTATACACCTTTGCTTCAGATAACTCTCTCGTAGCAGTGCTTACTCAGAAAGGATAATTAGGGGACGAATATACAATAACATTCATGAGCACTGAGTTACAAGGGGTCGAATTGAATTACCCAGCCATAGATAAACAAGAATATACAATATTCAAGGCAATAAAACAATTCAGGCCCTATATTTTGAAGAATAGAACAAAAGTCATCATTCCTCATCCAGATGTCAGGTATTTATTTGTGCAGAAGGAATTGGGTGAAGGAAGAGGGAACTAGGTGACCACACTATAGGAACATGACTTGGAATTCAAACCAACTACCATTATTAAAGGTCAAGGCTTGTACAAGTTGCACACGGAAAATCACGCTAATGAATACCATGATTGGGGGAATGAAGCTAAATTGAACTTAATTGAAGTATGTCCCATTTCCATTACTCCTGAATCTTGGTATAGAGATTTCACTACTACATTTCGATTCAAAATCCGACGGAAAAATCCGACGGCGCCTGGATTTCTCTTTTTAAACTTACCAAAAATCACAAGGATACATTTTTTTTTTGTAAATGTGGCCACAAGCGTCGGTTAAGCGACGGCTATTCTCATAACCATCGGTTAAGCGATGGTGCGTTAGTAAGCATCGCTTAAGAGATGACGCCTTTCTCTCAAAAGCGAAAATTTCTCTCAAAATGGCATGCGTTTTTTTTGGTTGCTCATTTTTCATGTGTCAGTTCTTTAAGAACTTTTGTGAGTTCCTTTTTTGGGCTCGAGTAAACTAAGGATTGAGTAGAAAAAGGCCTTCAGCATGCTCTGGTCTGTCTAAACTGTCATTATTTTTCGTTGGGCGAGGAGCTCTCCAGTGGTGAAGACCACATTTCTGTATCAACAGCACAACGTTTTATTGCAGAGGAGATCACCCACAACCGAAGGAACACGATCAAAACCAACCTTGTTGCTGCATGCACTACAAACTAAGCTGAAGGGTAATTGTTCCTTTCTTCTTTTCCCTCCTGCAAATATAAATGCTTATATTGTTTCATGCTAAAAAACAAATTCTATAACAGAGATAAGGGAATAACATTAAAATCAATGGAGGTACAGAGGAATCTGTAGAGAAAAAAAGCTGCAAATTACATCTGAGTTACACCCAGATGAATAGAAGACCGGAATTGCCTTCCACTAAGCCATAAGTTTTTTCAAAATGAAACGCATTAAAGCCGACAACGACAAGACACTAGAACAAAAATCCCATGAAGCCATATTCAACTTTTGCGTTTATTCAGGCCTGGACTTCAATATTGTTAGGTCTCCTTATTTTCAAGCCATGATTGATGCGATTGCCCTATGTGGCCCTAGTTACACAGGCCCTTCTCCTGAGGCTCTTAAAGGCAGGATATTAGCAGAGGCTGTCCAGGAGGAGAAGGACAATATTGCCGAGCTCCGCACTTCTAGGGCAAAGACAGGCTGCACGATTATGTCTCATAGGTGGACTGATAGCGAGGACAGGACCATTTTGGATATTCTTGTTTATTGTCTAAGAGGCATTTCCTTTCTTAAATCCGTGGATGCTTTCGACCAAGTTAAGAGTGCCTCATTGCTATTTGAATTGTTTGAGTCGATTGTGTTGGAGGTGGGGGTTGAGCATGTTGTTCAATTTGTGTCAGACAATGCTTCTTCTATTTTCGCTGCTGCTGGCAAACTCCTAATGGACAAATACCCCACTCTTTTTTGGACTCCTTGTGTAGCTGATTATCTGGATCTAATGCTAGAGAATGTTGGGAAAATCGAATGGGTGAAAGTTGTTCTAGATCAGGAAAATTCTATAACAAGATACATTTATAATCATGCAAGGCTTTATAACTTAATGAGGGAACATACCGAGAGCAAAGAGATTACCCAGCTTGTTCCCCCTGTTATTAGTCGTTTTGCAACCAATTTCATCCTCTTGCAATCCCTTTGTGCCTATGAGTATAACCTTAAGAGAATGGTTTTGAGAGACGAGTGGAATAACTCACATTACAGTAAAACTACGAAAGGCAAAGCTGTCGAGAAGGTTATCTTCCAATTTCCTTTTTGGAAGGATGTTGGTGAGGTGGTCGCTATTTCAGAGCTTTTGGTGAAGGTGCTTAGGATGGTGGATGTGGATAAAGCCCAAATGGGCTATATATATGAGGCTCTGGATGCGGCAAAAGAGTCCATTTGAGCTAAATTTCAGGGCAGGGAGGACAAATACCTACATAAGTGAAAATATGGACTTCGGGTGGCAGCTTGAGTTTTATGAACCCTTGCATGTAGCTGGGTACTATCTTAACCCAGCTTTCTTTTATGATAAGTCCTTACATGTTAATAGTAGGTTGACAGAAATTGTATTCCAATGCATTGAGAGAATGTACCCTGATGATATAACTCGAGCTTCCATCGTTCAACAACTTCAGGAGTATAGGGATGCCAGTGGTTTATTTGGTTCTGCTGTGGTTATCCGATTTCGAAAGAGAATTTCACCAAGTAACTTTCTTTTCCTTATGATTTGATCTGCATATTCTAATTTCATGGAAATTCATTTTGATTTAAGTTCTTAAAAAAATTCATTTAACAATTATTTTACAATTGTCATATGGCATATACTAGGTTTATGGTGGGAGAACTTTGGCAGCAAAACACCTGAACTCCAAAGGTTCGTGGTCAGAGTATTGAACCAGATATGCAATGTTTCCAGATGTGAACATAGCTGGACTACGCTTGAGGATCTACACTCTAAGAAGTGCAACAGGTTGGCACAAAAACATATGGAATATTTAGTGTTTGTGCAGTACAATCTTCGACTCCATAGCAAACAATTGGAAGGGTCTAACAGCATTGAAGCCATCCCACTGTTTGAGGTAGATCCAACTTCAGAGTGGATTGTTGAGACAGAGGAGTTGACCTTTATGAATGAGGACCTCAACTGGATAGACAGTGATGGAGACATAGATAGCAAGTCAGATAGAAATTCATTAACATCATTAGAGTCAGTTGCAGGCTCTTCCCATTCATGCAGCTAGAAGTTGCCACTAATTATACTTGACCTTGTACTTACTGTCATACTGTGGTCCATTTGGCAACATCTGTGGATTTTGGACTCTAAAATGTATACAAGAAAACTGTTTCCTCTTTAAATTAATTAGTTTTGCAACCTTTATACTATTATATATCTGGATTTTATAACTTATATGTATTTTGACCATTGGTAGCATGTAGACTATATATTTAATTGTATTTAATGTTTGTCTATTTTGATTTCTAAATGATGGATATTTGATAAATTTTTACTCCCTGTTTTCTGATGAAATTCTGACTATTCAATGCATATATAATTTGCTTTGTTATTGCGGAATTTTACCATGTCCTGAGTTGACTTTAACACCTAGGTCCTCTCTTGAGATATCTAAATCCAAACTAAAATTGCAATAACTAACCCTTGCTATTTCTAACTGAATATTGGGTTCTATTCCAAACTTGATGAGGAGATCCTTTAGACTATGTCAAAATGATTGTATCCATATGAATCCAGATTCTTCATCAAACAAAGCTCAAGGGGATCTGGATTAGAGCCTTCAAAATACATTTCTTAGCCTAAATTTCCAACAGAAAATAATTTGTCATTTTCTATCATGTCCAAGTGACTACTATATTTTTAAAATAATTGCAGACCAAACTCCATCCATTCCTTTATGAGCATTTAAAAAATGAGAAATAATTTTTTCTTTCTCTCTGTTCAAACAACCCCTTCTGGGCCCATTAGAGGTCTCTTTTCTGTAACTTGTCATATTGAAGTCTTATTTGTGCAAATGAAGGCCACTATTTTCGATCATCAAATAGGCTACAATATTTTTCCCCATAACCTTTATTTTGGATGGGAATGCTTTCTTCTAAGGTCGCTCGATAGCCAACCTCAACACACCCTCAGTCCTCAACTACCCAACTTCCCTAGGGGTGAGGGTGTGCATGTGTGTTATATGTTTATTGGGATCCAAAAGAGGCAGTCTCTATTCTATTCTTTGGAAAATTGTTCTTGCTCACCAGAGCCTTGTCTAAATTACTGGCTTATCTGAGATGCACAACCATGAGACGCCACATTGACTGATTTGCATATTGACTTTTATCTTATTTATTTTTAACTAACTTTTCGATAGTGAAGCTCAGGGCTCAAAGCATCAATTACAGCTCCATTCTTACTAAGTAGCCATGTTCTCATTGGGGTTTAGGTGGTCTGCACCAGAGTTATTCTTTTGCATTTTCTTGCAAAAGTTCATCACTTCTTGCAGTGACATGGAATAATAAAGGTGGATAGCGATTACAGGAGTTATACCAAATACTAGCTTCCTCCCTATTGTCAATCTTCTAGTAATTAACTCTTTAAATAAACATATGTCTCTCTATATTTTTTACTGTCCTACCAAAGTGCAGGTGGATACGATTACAAGAATCATACCACATAATAGCTTCCTCCCTAATATTGATCTTCTAGGAATCAACTCTTTACATAAACAAATGTCTCTCTAGATATTTTACTGTCCTACCAAGGTAGCCCTTTTAGGGTTTTTAAAATGCTTTGGCCCTAATAGTATTTGGACCAACAAAGTAGTTTTTACTTCTTACACTTAGTATCAATACTAAAGATTAGTACAATCAAGAAGATGGGTTTTTTTACACTGTAGATATGTTTAAAGAATTAGTATGACAAGAAAAGGTGGCAAGTACATATTGAGCATAAGATCCATTACGTTGTTGCATCAACTAATCTGAAATCTCATTGTCCATTGTTGGGGTTTAAGGACTTGTTATTCTTAGTAATAGTTTTCCCCTACGAGCAAACTGTTTTCATTGGTCAATAAAAACTACACATTTAGTTTTAGAATTAAGGTTGAAAGACCAGGACCTTTCCTATGCAGAACTGAGTAAGACCTTTCATAACCAACCCTAACTGGAGCTCAGGTAAGCCAAGGAATTTTTCAATCCTCACTAGCCAGGCATTATGGGGTGGATTGTGTTTTTTCATCAATTATTTGTTGTTGATATTATGGCTTATGAAGGCATACTTGAACCTTGCACCAGCTCGCAAGAAGCTTCGAGCTATGATGCACTCTATAGAAGAACAACTTCGAGTGCACAAGAAGCAGAGCACATTTTTGACTCAGCTTGCTACTAGAAGCTTTCCTAAAGGTCTTCATTATCTACAAGTGCGCTTGAATACTGAGTACTATGCATTGAGTCCAAATGAACAGGAATTTCCAAACAAATTGAAGTTGGATGACCCAAGCCTTTACCACCTTGCAATATTTTCTGACAATATACTTGCAGCAGCAGTTGTTGTGAACTCTATTGTATTTCATTCTAAGGTATAAGAAGGGAACTCATTATTTTTATGGATTTTCTGCATTGTAAATGGGATTACCTTCTACTTGTACCTAATATTATTAACTTGATGAGTTATGTGCTCATTTTCTGCATTTTGAATGTTTACAGGAAACATAAAAAAGTTGTGTTTCACCTAGTTACTGACAAGTTAAACTATGTGGCCATGCGAATGTGGTTTTTAGCAAATCCTCCTGGTAATGCTACAATTCAAGTTCATAATATTGATGAATTCACATGGTTGAAGTCCAATTATTCTCCAATTTTTAAGCAAGTTGAGTCCGCATCTATGAAGGAGTATTATCTTAAGTCACACTCTATGAGCTCAGATGGAGGATATACTAACTTGAAGTATCAAAATCCAAAGTATATGAATATGCTTAATCACCTTCGCTTCTACCTGCCAGAGGTTTTTCCAAAGCTCAATAAGGTCAGAACATGAAAGGATAATGAAGTGGAAGTGTATCAGAACATGAAAGGATAAGGTAAGGCTGGTCTTGGGTGAGGAGGTGGGAATGGAATAAATTATTATATGATTAGTGCCTTACTGGAAAAATCTCTAACCAAACATTTTATAGGAAGGCAAGCCTTACAGGTAGTTAAATCAGTTTCCTCCATCATTTTTGTTGAAATTGTTCATTCTTATGGTAATGCTAAGCATACTAATTGTTATCGATGTTGTTACAATCCAAAATTAGCTGCTCGTACAGCAGTTCTACCATTTACTTATGCTAGCTAAACACTAGCACTGGGATCTGTTTGCCATCTTCTTGTATCATCTCTAGCCTATTGGCCTATTTTTGGATGGACACTAGGATTATTCCAGTGCCTTTTAGAGAATGTGCCAGCTCCAACTTCTTTAGCTTTGGGCCCCAAAGAAACATGTAGTGTACTTTGTCTGTTGGTGAGTATTTAGTTCATAATATTTAATTTTAAATTTAATTTCTTTAACATGATTTCTAGTAGATGTACAATATACTCTTTAACAATTGTTGGCAGCATGAAAAAGTAGAGGCCAAAGAAATCCATCTTTTTTATTTTTACTAAATGAGATACTAATTGGTTAGTCTTAACTGTTTCCATCTATATTTATGCTCCTGCACACTCTGTTTTTATTTTTGATTGCTGCTGAAATGTTTGAACTTTAAAGAATTTTAACATTTCATGTTGATAGGGGGAACTATTTCCAGAAGAGGGAATTTGGCTTTGGAAGAATGGTACATCTTCTATTAATGCTTTGAAGACGGTAGGAGTTGGAACTTTACTAGGGGTAAAGAGCACGGAGGATATCGATTGGTACTTACAACCTCCTCATTTTGAGAAGTTACGTAGCCGATTGGTCCCCCATCTTGACAAGGTTGCTCAGATAGTCTTGCACTTTTCTTGTGCAGTAAGTATCGATTATTTTTGATGCAGTTTGTTTACATATAGATATTTTGGTGCATGCCTCTGCACAACTGTTATTTCGAAATTTTGTTGATTTGTCCTTTAACAGCATAGAATATTAGTGCAGATTGTTTTAGCATGTAGCGGAGGCTTTTGACATCTTATGCTTGTGATGTTTCTATTGAAACCAGTAAGTATTTTCTCAGATAATTTGAGGTGGTTATTACTATTAGCAAGATTTTTTGCACCAAATGATTGATAATAAATCTGAATATCAACGGCTAGGATCATGTAATTTGTAGGAGAAAATGCCTGGAATGTCACTGGAAAAAACCACTCTTCGTTTGTGTTGGTGATTGCCAACCTCAGGGGGGCATCTCTAAGTTTTTTGGGGCTGTTCTAAGACCTGAAACCTACAATAAATCACAACAGAACAGAAAGGAAAAGTGTGCTTTGGCTTGCTAATGAGCAGCCAAAGGGCTATGGTAAACAATTTAGATCAACAAGGAAATATCATGTTCAATATTAGCTCAAAAGGAAACGATATAAACTTAAATTGCAATACACTATGCACAAAAGTTGCCGAGAGAGAAGAGAAACTTGATAATGGTATGCAATGTGTATAATAATGAGTTTCACCAAAATGATATGCATTGTGAGAGGCATAAGTTTGTGGCAATTGCTATTATATAACTTAAAGGACACATGACTTAATTAAAATGCATTAAGTCATGTTATTTAACCCAACACTAAAGTACTTTGTTAAGTGACATACTGATACAAACTTGATAAAAAAATACTGTGTATGGCTATGCCAGACTCCCTTGATCCATTGGAAAGATCCATACAATTCATAAATATCATAACTGTCATAACTCTAATTCTTTGGTTAGAGCAAAGTATATGCCTTCCTCATTTGATATATACCGCTTACTGAAAAGACAATTGCAGATGGAGAAAGGTATACCTTTTGTCTACTACTCTTTTGATCCTATGAAAAACCTAGTGGATTCTTGTTTCAGGTCAAGCGTTTCTATTGATCAATGGAGAATACAATTATTTTGACTAAATAAGATAGATGATTTTATTAATTTCCAACAAATGACCACAAAAGTAGGTCAATTGTACTAAAAGATACATCCAGTGATTACAATCTGGGAGTGCAAAAGCAACTCCTAGATAATGTTGAAAGGAAAAAAAAGAAAGTGAAAAAAAAGGTGCAGCATAAGTGTCTAGCTAAGAAGATCCTAGTTCTCTTCTCTTGTCCATCTATACTAGCTGATTGCAAAAATACTAGATTTCTGATTTATGAGAGAACACTATTGTATGAATATTCAATTTTTCACTGTGAGAGACAATTACTGTTATTCAATCTATTTGGACTCTGGAGTAGGATTGCAATTTCTATAAAGACCAGTAGGATGACCAATGATACTAACATTCATTTCATTGTCTGTGAAGGTTTTTGGAGGGAGAAAGGAGTATAGATAACCATTTCCACACAAGTCCATTCGAGAAAAATATTCCTGTATGCCAAGATACCCACAATTCACTGAATTCAGTACAAATGAGATTTAGTAGAATCTGATGTTGCTTAAGTTTCACATAATCAAGGTGAACGCATTTCTAATTATGACACTCGTGACTTTTTCACAGGTTTTGCTGGGTCTCCTCGGTGTGTGGAATGTATCCTTTCTCGGGTATCCAGCTAGGGTAAATCTTTTCAAGATCTTAGTAGAGTGTAGTGGACCCAAAGAGGGTTCTTTAATTAACTTAAATAGAGATTTATTCTAGCTTGCCAGCATTTTAGGCTATTTTCCTCTCAATCTTGCAGGCTATTTTTCCATACACTCAATCTTGTAGGCTATTTTGCCATACACTCAGGCTCTGGAGAATTTTGCACCACACATCCAACAGGTAAACTTTTGTCTTGGATTTTTTCTGCTGTCTGATTTTGTGCACTTGAGCTTTCATCTTTTGAGATCATCCTCGATATTTTTTGATAATGATATGAATCTATTTTTCTGTATGTTGCAGCTTAGCATGGGGAGTTTCTATTGATGGTATACCTCTCAATTTTGAGGCTGGTGAAATAGCTTTTGGAGAACCTGGTACAAATGGCCAGTATAGCGTTTACCAGTTAATTCATCAGGTATAATTATTGCTCTTCTGATGCCAGTGAAATGAGACCATGATTTTAGAACCTGTTCGAATGACTACCATATGTTTTACCAGCCAAGTCATTAGGATTAGTTCTTGCAGAAGAAAAGGATGGTTCATGCTTATTGGAAAACATAAGAACAATGCCTATTACATGGATATGTTTATCGATTTCTCAAATATGGCCTGAGCCATTCTATCCTGCTATTGGCCAGCTTTATATTCAAGATATAGTTAGTGGTTTTTATGTGCATTTTGAGTTACGGATAATTTAATATGGCGAATAGTAAGCACTGGTGAGGGATTTCAATTGTAGGTAGGTATTTTTTTTTTAAATTCAATACCATCGCTTAAGCGACGCCTGTAGGTGTCGGTTAAGCGACGCCTATATGTTTTTTTTTTTAAATACAATACCGTCACTTAAGTGACGCCTGTAGGTGTCAGTTAAGTGACGCCTGTAGGTGTAAATGTTTTTTAAAAAATTTCGTCACCGTCTCTTAACCGACGGCCATGCTGTAGAAGCGACGACCTGTAAGTGTCGGATAACCGACGATTTACATTTAACCGACGGTAAACTGAGCTGTCGCTTAACCAACGGATGGGAAAGATGTCGGATAACCGACGAAAATCCACTGATGCTTAAAAAAAATCATAGTGTCGTACATGCGACAGGGAAGTGTCGAAAATCCGACAATACGGCCGTCGGATTTTTGGTCTAAATGTAGTAGTGAATTTGGTGCATTATCTCCATCAAGGATATCTTCCAAAACATTGGAACTCCAAGAATATAAGGGCACTTCGATTGAAGTCAAATTCTTACCAGATAATTAATGGAGTACTTTTCAGAAAAAAAAAACTATGATGGAGTTTTTCTTAGATGTCTGGAGAAAGAAGATGCATCTAAAGTGGTCAAAGAATTGCACGATGGTCCTATGGGAGGACATTTTTTTGGGGACACCACAGCTCTTAAGATACTCATAGTTGGGTACTACTATCCAAATCTATTTAAATATTCCCATGCTTACATAAGAAAGTGTGATGTATGCCAAAGGATTGGTGGCAGATTGTCGAAAGCAACAGGACCATTACAACCCGTTATTATCTCATAACCATTTGAGCAGTGGGGAATAAACCTTATTGGATAAATTAACCCGAACTCTTCACTACAACATTGGTATATCCTCCAATTTCATATAAGAGAACGAGATAACCAAGTTTCGAGTTCCAATTTCTCTTGTTTTTGACAATGCATCTTATTTCTTGTCTGTTAAATTAACCGAATTTGCATATGGAAAATGAATCAAATTGCATTATTCAGCAAATTATTATCCACAATGAAATGGGTTAGCAGAATAAACCAATAAAATATCATTTGAATTTTAAAGAAAACTGTTATTGAGAGTCAAAGAAATTGGCACATATCTCTTGCTGGTGCACTATGGGTAGATAGGGTTAACCCCGAAGAATTCCTTAGGAGTTTCTCCTTATACTCTAGTCTATGGAAACAAAGCCATATTACCCCCAAACTGTCGACATCACTTTTTCATTCATAGAGACTGAGACTGTTTTTGCACCAAATGATGTTTTAATTTCCAACCAATGCATTTATGATCCCAACCATTGCATTTATGAGTGTTTTTTATCCTTTTTTCTATAAATACAACCGAGTTTTTTTAGTTTTTTATCGCAACACGTCGTTCGACCTCATTATACAATCGTTGAAAGAAGATTCAGATCCCCGTACCCCCGGTTACTTTCTGCGGCCTCTAAGAGTTTGACAGGTAGGCTCCCATACCTCATGGATTTTTATTGGTTTAAAAGTTGAAGCTTTTAAAGTTGTATTTCCTTAATACTGGGTAGTTCACCAAACAAAGGCATCGGTAGCAATGGAATCCATGTCGTAGTTGTAGAGAACTTAGTGCTTTATTCTTTTCCAACCATTGTCGATCTATATTTGTTCCCCGTAATACGCCGCTTGGATTTTTCTTCGGTTTTATGCTTAGTATTCCCTTTCTCTTGGGTATTTTTAGGTGTGCCTTCCCAAGATTAGGTTATAGAGAGGACAGGATTCATGTCTAGTTTTGATAGAGCACGGGCATCTTTAGGGTACAGGGTGTGTTAAACTAGTCACATGGAAACATTGCATCCACGATGGATATTTTGTCCATCCTTCTATGAAGTGTTTTCATGGTTGTGCTTCTTTCCTCAGTTTTTAGAAAACCCTTTGGTTAAACCAACTCATTGGGAAACTAGTTATTCATTTATATTTCTTAGGGGATATTTAAGCCTGAGAGCATTTTTTGAACCCTGCCCAGTCAATGCAAGTCTAAAGACAATCTAGATGGGAACTCGTTTCGAGTAGATATTAATGCTTTCAGTCTAACTGTTTCTTTTTCCTTTCCATAAGGAAGACTTGCTTTGTAAAGTTTCACTTTTGTTCCTTATTACAGTTTTTATCAAAGTCTTGTTTTGGCATTTTGTTTTGGGAAATGATTTGAAAGGATAAAATAGAAAACATTTTTGAGCATGCTATGAGAAATTGGATTTTTCAAACTATTGCTAAGATGGATTAAATTGTTGGATTCAAACCTTACCCACTAGATATAATGATATTAGGTAGCTTACCACTAAACTTTGTTAATGTGTATGGGAGGAAAATAGTGGTGAGGAGAAAGGAAGGGTTTTTTAGGGAAGTTAGTTGTTAGCCAGAAGCTACCTTTATGGAGAAGGATTTACCACCCATATACAAGGATTTTTCTCCCATATTCAGGCCATATTTTTATCAGAAAATGGACCACCTAGTTGAGAACATATCCACTCCATAAATAATATGTTTTCCCTTCCATCCCAAGACCAATACCTAGTTTAATTTCTCTTTTCAGATCTATCAGATTCAAGAGTCATTATGTCTCATTCACACTCCACAGGAATTTCATACCTCCACTTGTCCCTAGGCTTGGGTGAGTGAGAAAAAACTGATAGAAGGTTTATTCTCAGTTTTCTTCTTTCAAAGGAAATAATGGTATGTTAGAATTAGAAGAACCCATTAGAAAGGACTTCAAATCCATTGCTTATGATTGTATATCTTTCTACATTTTCAATACAATGATGTTGTAACGTCCCCAACCCTCTAATCGGCAAAGAGGAAACTACCACTTCTGCTATCTACCCAGGAAACTAGCCCCATGAACATGCGATGATAAAAATTGAAATGCATTGAAGTAAAACATGCAGAGATGCAAAAGTATTCATCATACAGTGGAAGCAAAACCATACATTCAAGCATTTAACATGTCCATCATTTTCATTAAACAACAATTACAGGGATTTAAACACAAGAATATTTATCTTAAGAAGAAGCTCATCTGCAACCTTCTATGTCACTGCAACGTTCTACCCAACCATAGGCCAATGTGCTCCTTAATCTATCAGCAACACTGCCACTCCCAAGCTGGGCATGATTCCCTAAGGAACAAGGAAACTAAGCAGGATCACACATAGCCAAAGATACACAACTTAGCCAAGACAACACAGTTGGGATTATCAGGCCATCAGGGAGCTGGGAAAAGCTGACTGCTAAGCTGGTGGGATCACTGAAGAGCTGAGGACACCTACACCAAAACTAGCATGACTTCTAGGACACCCACACACACCCAACACAAGGAATCGGTCCCTTCTCTGCTACACAGTCCCTCAAGCCTTGACTTCCTTTCCAGTGCTATTCAGGGGGTGTGGAGAAGAAATCCAACCCTCTAGCTCTATCTATGAGGCTCTCGAACACATCAGTTTTATCAAGAATACCAAGCCTTCATTCCCACTCCAAAACTGTCCAAATACTAACCACCGCATACACACGGAAAAATCGAGCAATTCACAGCTCTGGGGAAGAGAAGCAAACACCACAAAGCAAAAAAGATGTGACAATTAGGGTAATACATAGCTCTGGATGGGAAATTCAATTCCTGAGTCGTTATTGGCCCTATCATGGCCAAAACGACTCAATAGGAATCCACAACAACCCAAATTTCATGGGGAAACTAGCAACGCTTTCTTAGTTGTGTGAGGAAAGAAAAACAACCCGTGTGGAGGTGAATTCACATACCCAGACCCACAACATGAAGAGAAATACACACACAACAAAATCGTGAGCGTAAGGCCACTCTCCCAGTTCTCTACGTGAGGATAAAATGCCAAAAACTGTGCGTGAGGAGAAGAACAGTCGTCTCTGCATGAGAATGGAAAAATGGAAGGAATGCCCATGTGAAGAGGAACAGATCCCTAGTGAAGTGTGCATATGGGCAAGGACTGACAGTCCTACCACACACCACTACCCATGCAAAATGTTTTCCCGGGCCATAACTGCCCCCAACTAACTCTAGAGATTTAATTTGGTAGTTGACTGAGACAAGGAAAGGTGAGTAAGAAAAAAAGGTGGGTGACAGCTAAATGGGTTCATCAATTGACACTTGGCTTTTCTCCAATGGCCCCAAAGGTTAAATAATTCCCCTCCTTATCCTTAGGAAAATCATGCCCTTTTTATTATGGTTGCATTGACATAGCCGTTTGGGGTTTATTTTAATTAAAACGCATGTTTACATGATGGAAAATTTAATATGTGCCGGATAGCACGATATACCATTGTCAACGATTTTAATCGCCAGAACATAAAACGTTAAATCGATGGTGGTGCTTTTTCCTTTATCTCCACACCACGATTAATTACAATATATACATCATATACATTTCATGCAAATGGGGTCAAAACCGGGGTGTTACAGATGCATCCCTTCAAATAAATTGATTGCCATTGTCATTTTGTAGAATATAGCCTTGTTTAATTGCATTTTTACAGGTTTTATTTTCGTCAAGCTGGGTTACCTCACTAAAAAGAGTGTGAAAATAGACTTAGAGACAAACAATTTCCACAATGAATAAGAAAGGCACCAAGAAGAAGTTAAAGGCAAGTGGGGTAGACTAAGATGTAGATATTATCTCTAGTAGCAGAACAAAAACTAGATTTGAAGACAAAGGAAATCACAGGAATTGCCCCTGAATTCAAATGGGGGGAACTTTATCAGATGATCAGAGACCAAGGCATCCCTGATGTAGGTCTCAAGGAGATGGTTTTATATCAAAACATAAGAAGTTCGAGCATTACCAAAGCTTCCACATGCCCGAAGTTGTTTCCTTGTTCAAAATTTGTTGGGTGGATTCTACCTCAAATGGATCCCTCCTTGAGGATTATTTCTGAAGTCAAAGGGAAGGATTTTGCCTAATTTCATCCAGCCCACATAGTAGTGGCTTACAATTTACCTCTGGCACAAGTCATGGTGAGCGGAGAGCACGAATCTTAGAGCCTAAGGATCCCGTTTAGAATCATAGCCTTACTGTTGAACAAGAATTTTGTTAGAGCTGATGGAACCATTTACAAACTAAATTGGGTGCCTTTGATATACTATATAGCCTTTGAAGGCACTATATATCAATTGGTTAGATATCATCTCAGATATCCTGTCATCATGTGTCGTGGTCACACAGGGAGGTTTTAATCAAAGGAGGGAAGAACTCTACATGTATTCTTACCTCATTGACTGCATTTTTACTAGACACCCTTTTTCTAAGTTAGGGTGCATCTGGAAGAAGACCGAGGCTCTAGTCTACGCGGCTTACCAAATCCTCTAGGCCCATAAATACCCAGGTTATTACAAACTTATATGTGAAGAGTTCCTTATACCCCTCTGCTGGATAATCTTCCTAAAGGAACCAAAATGCTTATTTGACAACGCGATGGTAGTCATAACCGAGTATGGGGATTATTACTTCTTGCTGGAGGGCACATACATTAGGATGTATGGATCTTCTAGAGCTTCGTCCCTTTTGCCAAGATACGTCACAGACTTTGTAGTCCATAAAGAGGCTGTAAGGCAAGTATTCTTAAATGGGGTTGGCAACTTTTTACATGATATGAAGAAAGAAAATTCCCGCCATTACCTTTTGGTATCGGAGGATATAAATTTTCCAAGGTAAAAGGAGTCAAATATTTTGTAAAGGAGCTGGAAACATTCCACTTTGGAGAAAAAAAATTTGCAAGAAAATACAACAGAGGGAAGGTCATTGAACATTATGTGACAGTGAAAATACATTTTGAATATTCACACTTCTTCAACAAAGATGAAGAAGTGTTTGGAAGAGAAAATAATTTGACCTAGTTAAACAAGTGTTTTTCTCAAAAAAGTAGTGACAGCAGTAGCAAAGATGGTAGCACTATGATGCAGGAAAAATTGCAAAAACAAAAGGAAGAAGCTATTAAGTTGCAAAAGGAAGAAACTGAGAAAAGGATAAAAAGATAAAAGAAGAAGTCGAGAAGAGGAAAGCAGAAGAGGCCCAAAGGAAACAAAAAGAGGAAAGATTAAAGAAAGAGACTGAAGAGAGAGCACGAAAAGAAGCCGAGGAAGCAGTGGAAGAACTTAAAATAAAGGAGGAAGAAGATAGGATTCAGGAAGCCTAGAGTGATCCCATGGACCTAGACCCTCCTGGCTCAATAAGTGAAACAATGACCGGTGGTCACATTCCTTTTAGGGAACTCGGGCTCACCCGACTCACCCCATCGAAGCAACACATTGTGGCTCGCTTAGACACTATTATCTTTGACAAAACAAGAAATAACATCATGAGGAGGGTTGAAAAAACATTAAAAATGGGTACACAATATGACATGGTTATCGTGGCCGAGAATACTATAATGGAGGGTACCCATAAGGACCCAAAATTCATGGCTTTAGTAAACATAGTAGTTACACGAGACAGCACTGACAATGTTGATAGGTTGATAGACGATGTAGAGAGTAACAAAGAAAATATTCTCAAGCTAAAGGATAATCTGGTAAAAATGTGAGGAGAAGACATAGAGTTAAAGAGGAAGCATGATGCTATTCTCTCCGAAAAAGAGAGACTACTAAGTGAATAATAGATTATGGAGACAGAAAAGGAGGCAATGAATGTACAATTAGTGATTATGGAAGGAGACAAAAATGATTTTGAATACTGAATCTCTCAACTAGAATCAAGAAAGGTAGATATGAACCAACATATCAAATAGTTGAAAACTCGGGTGGAAGAGTTGGTTGAGAAAAATGAATCTTTGAGGAACAACTCGAGCTAGCTGACAAGAAAAGGCAAGATATTACTCCTTTATTTGATCAATCCTCTAAAATTCAAGAATAGATACATCATTTTTAGGTGATCCTCACTGGAAAAATTTACAAGGTGAGAATGATGATGGAAATACTAAAGGTAATCGCGACAGAAGCACCGGTTTTTAGGAAAAGACTATTAGAAGTAGCAGATAAGGTTAAAATTAAAATGACCTGGAGGGAGAATAATTCAAAGTTTCATGACCATTTGTCACAGAAAACACCAGAAAACATAAAGTTGGAAATGGAACTTCTACAGTTTTATAGTAAAGTTGCCAGGAAAATAAGTAACGAGATTCCTAAAACCGTGTAAAAATGCCGGGATTTCTACAAGAGAATCCATCAAGTCTACGAGAAGTGCCAAATTCCTTTGGCTCATAATATAACCGAGATTTAGGACAAAGACCAGTGCATGACACAGTTGCGGGATAGGTTGCAGGAGGACATAGATTATATAAGAAAATTGGATGGCTTCACAAAGGAAAACGTCCACCATTTTTTCAGGAAAGATTTTGTCAATGCCTACCTTCTGGAAGACATGTGTAAGATTGCAGCAGAAGAAGTGGCACATATAGAGACACAACAATCAATCCATGAAGTGACCTTGCAAGTACTGGAGCCGATAAAGTACAAAACCATTGTTGAGGAGGCTAGTGCATGGGCATCATATATTTCCAGCATGGCAGGGCCCACCTAAAATTGTGTCTTTTATAGAATCTTTTACAACTTCCTATGTAAAGCACTCAATGACAAATTTTTGGAATCCCTAGGTTTAGGGTAAATGAAAGGTCACTAGATGAGAAATTATCATTGTAATATAAATAGAGATAGAAAATAGAAGGTAGAGGATTTTTTCTATCGTAAAAGAGGGATGGATTATTTTTGTAAGGGAACTGATTTTCCTGCTAATAAGAAAGACATATTTCCTGGGAAAAGTCTGCACATAGATTTTCTTGGAATTTGTGGAATGTATAATGTGGAATTACTTCTTCTTACTTCTGTACAATATACTATGAGATCGCTCTAACTTCTTTGAATTAATGCATTGGTTATGAATGGTTTTTATTTCTATGTAAAATATTTGTGTATGAAATGAGTAATAAATGGTTTATCATATCAGAGCTTTCTTTGGTATTATTTCTATTGTGAATGTGAATATTATGTTGAAACAATTATATGTGAAATCGGTATGAACAATTACAGTATATTACTCTAATTCTCAATTTTCTCCCTACGGGGATAGGATAATCTAGGGTAGGATAATTAGTTTAATCTTAGATCAAATAGATAATTGATAAGGCGCAAGTGGCAAGGCGAGAGGTAAGAACCTGTGCATCGCTAGTTTGGTTTTTTTCTATCGATTATATGCATTTAAATTAGGCACTTGCATTTAATCTTTTAAAAAAATCACATAAACAGTGAACCGGGTCGTAACCAGTAAAGAAATTAAAACAAATTAATCTACGCTATCTGAACCGTTAAACTAGAAGGATTCCCCACACCAAACAATGGACGACCTAATTGGGATCGATTATCGGGGAGAATCCCTACTGTCGATGCTTGGGAAATTTCGAGCATCAACAACTTCATTTTAAATTATATATATATGAATGTAAAGGCAAATATCAATTGAACTTCAACAAAAATTTAAAATTTGAATCGAATCAAATGATTTCCATACTCGAATTCGAATTCAAACCATGTGACTTAGTATGCAACAACATTCTTTGGAAAAATAAATTGGATTTTAAGCATGATTGTCTTTGGAAATATAAATTATATATTAATCATGGTTGTGTTTATATCTTATTTTTTCTTATAATTATAAATGATGCAATATGGGTGTTAATATTGTTCATTTTCTCAATTCTTAAAGGGTTCTAGCTCAATGGAAGAGCACCGCTTTACAAGCAGGAGGTTAGTGGTTCAATTCCTCTGTGCCCTAAGGATGTTGCAATATTGGTATTTTTAATCAAATATATTTTATTATGATTTATTATGGATATAGGGGGGTTTTAAAATTTTCTTTGTATGTTGCTACGAGGAGGGTTCTAAACCACCTTCATATGTTGCTTCGAGGGGGGTTCAAAACTGCCCTTGTATGTTACAACAAGCGAGGTTTTAAACCCTCATTGTATGTTTACATGAAGGGGATTCATAACCGCCCCCAAAGGTTTGCAAGATGCAGTTTTAGGGGGGGTTTGAACTGCCCCTGTAGGTGTCTACGAGGGGGGTATCAAACCTCCCTCGTTGGAACCAAGGAGGGTGGTTTGTAATCGCCCCAAAAGGTATGTAATAAGGAATTGTAGGGGTGAGTTTTGAACCGCCCTGATAGGTGTCTACAAGGGGGGTTTATAACCCCCCCCCCCCCCCCATAAGACACTTTTTGTTTGCGGGGGACTATATCCACCATTATTTAAGTCCAAAATTTTAGTGTCAATGCTATTAGGGGTAGTTTTGTTAAGACCGCCCCCATATTTTTGTAAGATGGAGTTTTAGGGGGGCTTCAGAACCGCCCCTATAGATACCTATGAGGGGGGTTTGGAACCACCCCCATAGGTGTCTACGAGGGGGTCATTATAGGAAATTTGAGGTCTAAAATGGGCCTCCTAAGGAAAATAATAAAATAATAGTTAAAATAATAAAATAATAGCTAAAATAATAAAATAGTAGTTATTAATTTTGGAGGAAGAATGAAAAAAACTACTTTTTGTTTGTATTTTGACATATCTCCCTATTTTTTTACTCAAATTCTGAGTGGGAGAGCTTGTTTGATGTGGAATTTAATTCCACATCCAATGAGTACCCACACTGCATACTTTTGACAAACCCTGCCACCCCAAAAACAATAAATACCTGAAAAAATGTCATCACATTTTTTCAGGTATTTATTGTTTTTGTGGTAGCGAGGTCTATCAAAAGTATGTAGTGTGGGTACTCGTTGGATGCGGAATCAAATTCCACATCCAATGAGCTCTCCCGCTCGGAATTGAAGTAAAAACACAGGAAGATATGTCGAAAATACAAACAAAAAAAGTAGTTTTCTTTTATGACAAATATGTCGATTCAACCATAATGGTTGACTCATTTTATTGAAATTCTATTGGTTCTTGAATTCCAACTCACAAAATTTATTGTTGGCACGTTTTCTTATAAGGCCCATTTTAGACCCCAAATTTCCTCGAATTTTAGAACCTCCCCTAAAAGTTAGTTTTTTTGGGGGGGTGGGGGGGATTAGAACTGCCTGCAAAAGTCACTTTTAGTGGCATTTCTGATCTCTTCCAAAACCGGCCCTAAAATTCCAAACTTTTAGTGTAGTTTCTATTAGGGGAGGTTTTGTAAAGACCGCCTCCAAAGACAAAACCTCCCCGAAAAGTGACTTTTGAGGAGGAAGACAACCTCCCCTAAAACCCAGTTTGTTGTAGTGATCCTACTCATTGACACGGCCATACACAAGTTCCTACTTCACTTGTTTCTATTTTAGATATGCCTAGAGAAGGTCGTACACTTCATCTTAATGGACCCATCCCTCCTTCTCTAAGATCTCTTTTTCTTTCTGGTATAGGTATTGATGCCTTTGGATCTATTAGTGGATGTTTCAATGCCTCTAGCTCGCTAACAAAGGTGCTTATACTACCTCTGTCTCTATTGGTGGAGACGAGGATGCATCTATCTGTGGTTGGAGAGATACTAATGATGCATCTGCTGGCAGAGGTGGAGCAGATATGTCATAACCGTTATTACACTGGAGATATTTATATATGACATATTGTATCATAAATTTGATGTTACACACACACACACACACACACACACACACACACACACTGCATTTTTCATGTTTATGTTGATGTTTATTTATATTCTATTGATGGTGATGTGTTTTATTTTTGTTAGATGGTGAAAATGATTATGCTAATGGTTTGTTTATGTGTATGTTTATGATGGAATTATAATGATCATATGCTTATGTAAAATAACTTTGTATTATTCAAAATCAAGTGGGTCTTTAAATCACTAAGTATTAATTTAGTCAACAAAAACATCACAATTTGCATTGTAACTTATAATATAAAATAAGTTGTTGTATGACTTAACAAGTTTTCAAAGCATTAGACCTTTGTAAAGAAAGTTATTGGGATTTTAATTTTTGTCTATATTTTAGCATCATTTCGATCATTTTTCATATTAAATAATTTCAACCTAAATTTTGTAGACAATTTGAAGTATGGTTTCATATATAAGTTGATATAGTGGTTAGAAAATGAATTTAGAAGTATGGTTGGTTGGTTTTCAGGTCATCATAAATGTGAAAATATGGATTGGAGTAATGGTTATTGAAAATGTTGAAAATTAATGTTTCATTAATTAATTTAATATAGGTTAAATTTTTTATTTTTGCATAATATAATTGAATTAAAAATATCTTTGAATTAAATATTTTTATAAATTTTGTATTGATAATGAATGAAGTTGTGGCAACTCTATGTTTTATGTTTGTTGTATAATTTGTCATAGTATCATGTTTATAATTTTTTTTATAGTTTTTCATCATAGTATTATGTTTATGTAAAGATTTTCTTTGGGTGTTCATATTGTTCTTATATAATTTCTATGGATATTATAATTTATTGTAATTTTCTTAATAATGTAGAAATATTTGTCATAATATTATACTTATATAATAATATATTTATTTTGTTGCAACTATATGTTGAGCATTACGAAATAATATATAATGATTTTTAATAAGTAAATTAACTCTTCATCGTCTAATGTTGTGTATAAATTAATTATATGTTCAAATGATAGACATAAATGAATCTTATTTAATTTATAAATATAATTGTCAAACATCATAACAAAAGTCAAGTATTACCATGTAATATTATTATCATATATGAATATGAACATCACAAAAAAATGAAAATGTGAACATTAATATGACCTATAAATGTATCATTCAACATTTTAACTTTGTTGACAATAACTCACTTTACAATGACATATATCAAAAGTTCTAATAGGAAGAAAGGCAAATACGTAATTAAAGAACAACATTTTCTGTCAAATTTAAACCCAAAAAGTTGCATTCTCCAAACTTTTATTATTAATCATGATGATATTTATTATACAATATAACATTATTCCACATTCAAGGAACACGTTTTATATCCTCTAAAGATGAGGTTTAAAGATATCTAGTGTTCAAAGAATTGCAATTATTTCCAATATTGATAGTTATGTACTTTTCCATTAAATGTAATTGGAAAAGATGATAACAATGTTTTATAACTTTCCCAAGACCCGTGTTAACGAAGGTCACATGATGGAATAACCTATCAACAATGAAACTTAAAATACGTATACATATGAATATGCATATTCCAAATATAGGATATAAATGATATATATACTTTAAAGGATATGTATATTTTATTAATCTTTCCATTAAGTTTTTCCTTCCTTAACGATATATAAGTGTCTAAGTATCTAAAATATAAAATATAAGTGTCTAAGTATAATATAATCATTAAATTCGCCATGTTATTGAAATGAGAGTATATGAAATTACAACATACAATAAATGTGTTAACATAAATTATCATTCATACTATAATTCACTTATTCTAATCCAATTGTAACAATACAATAAATTATATGATAAATCCCACACTACAATTATGAACTAAATGGAAAGCTACAAATATCATCTCTAACTATGGAGAATGACATAGAATCATTCCATACAATCAAAAATTAATTCATAGACATAAACCATATTTCACATATTGGTTGTTAATCAGCTATAATTGTTTAAACACTACATCCAACAATCATCTTTCCATTTCCACCGTCAAAACATGAAAAATAATATAATTAGACAATAAAATATAATAGTAACAAAATGATATATAAATATGTAACTGATGAAAGAAACATGTACATTTCACTTTCCATTACCATCACCCTCATTATCTTCATCAGCTGGCATTCTAAACCTATTGTTCTAAAAATCATGTTTAGATCTAAGGTTGTGTCTTAATATGATCCACCAATATCTATCCAGCACATTTGTGTAAATGAACACTTGTTGCATTTTTTTGGGAAAGCATAAGGCTCCTTACTTTCATCCTACGTCCTTCTAGAGTTGATACATATCAACCCACTATCACAATATTCCTTTACATTAATCATGTCGAATGCATCCCACCACCTTCACCTAAAAACAAGACATTGGAAAGATGAGAAGTCCACTTGAATGATCTCTTCTATCTTCTTAACATAACCCAACATCCCTCCTATCAGGTTTCGATCATGGTGGCTTGCATGATTATAATGGTCGAAGTCGACTCCACTCCATAGTGTTGTGTAACACTCCCATCATCAACATCCTCAGTGCGATTATGATAGTCCATAATCCCTCATATATGGGAATAGATGCACCTATAAGAAAATTTAATAAATGATGGTATCATATGTATAATAACCCAAGAATTAATATAATAAATATAGATGTTACAATTCAAAGTTTCATTATAAAGTTAGAACTGTACATAAATATTTTATTATCGAGTTGTTTCACCCGATCCTAATGTTTAGCGCATCCTCCTCTTTAGGTTGGTAACGACTGGATTCACCATATTTCTCTTTGGCTTGGTCTCCAACCCAACTGCTGCGACAGATCATTGGCATTTTTTCTTTTAAATGATCTAGAAAAGGCATGCTTCTACCATGGAACTTCTTGAATTCTTTTTTGTCAATGTCTCATTCCCTCCTCTTCTCTTCATACAATGCGACCCCCGACTATGCTTCCTCTGCGTTGTAAAGAATGAATTTATTGATTGCATCAATTTCTGAATTTGTTGTTGTATTCATAGAAACAAAACCACATTCAGTACGTATGGGATGAAATATATATTTTGAAGTTTTTGTGAATAATTACTATGTGGAAATGTGAAGATTGAAATATAAGTGACTTACTCCTTATCATGCACCTTTTTCCTTTAGTTTCCAATAAATACCCTTCCCTTTTGTCCCTATCATGTTCATCATCCCAAATCACTTCGATAGGTTTGTGGTTGATTTGCTTGCTGTACTCACCGGCATAATAGAATGACTCATATACTATGTACGCCTCTTCCATATACCCCTCAGGTTTTTCCCTTTGTCAAACAAATCCCTTCAATTTTTTCATGTAACTCTCCAAGAAGAACATTCAGTGACATAGTCCCACCCTGACTAATTCAACTTTATCAACTATGTTAATTAGAAGATGAATATGCAATCCATGATACTCAATGACATTTCCTTCTCAAACATACAAACAATATCAACTATCTCTTGACACCACCGAGGAATACAAGCCAATGTAATTCTCCTTTGATGTGATCCACCATACAAATGTACATAGTCTAGATATGGCACACCGTAGGTCATTGGGAAAGTCATGGTTCACACACCCACGCACAAACATCGAATAATGACACTACAAATTAAACACTATGATTAATTGCATTTTAACTTTGTGGGGTAAAAGATATAAATAAATAATAAAAACATTTTTTTGGCATTATACGTACCCTTAGAAGGTTGAGATGGTCATGTGATTTCAAACCCGACAATTTTTTGTCTGTAGTGAAGCAGCATCGTAGAGAATGCCCATAAAATAAGGCGTCTTCATGCCCAATATAATTTCCTTTTCCAAATTAAGATCTTCTTTCTTCAAAATCCATGGGACATCGCCTTTTATAAATCAAAAAGAGTGGAAATCCTCTCCTCTATTTTCTTGTCTTAGCCAATGCTTCTTTTTAGTATTTGAAGAGATAAGATCTCTCCTAGAAGACAACTTGTCCTTCTTTTTGGATTATAAGTGAGCCCACGAAGAACTTGGAATATTTTTAAATGTATACATGGGATCTAGTAAGTGGGAAATCTTAGGATTCTCCCAATATGGGAGCTCATAAAATACCGATTTCCTTTTCATCCCTTTGGCCATTTTCTCAGCATAGGTCTCAAAGAATTCATGATCATTGAACATAGGTTCCCATTTGAATCGAACACCTCTGCAATTTTTTTCTCCTTCTCTCTGTCATATGTTCTAAGTTAGTCATTCAATGTCATTATTTCAAGTGTTTAGGTTCTTTCTAGTTTACCTTTGAAAGTAGATACTTCTCTTCTATAAGGGCGATTTTTTGGGAGGAATACCTTAGACAAGTCATACACTATATTTCATAGGTATTTGGACCAACTAGACTTCATACAATGTCCGCAGCATTTACCTCCATGATAACATTTTGTTACAAGACTTGCGATGTTATGGTATACAGATCATGCAGTTAGTGTTGAAGATTAAGATAGACACGCAGAATTAAATATGCCAAAAAGTATTGCTTTGAATATAAACAAATCATACAATGTATTTACCTTATCAAACTCCCAACCCTAGATAATCGTGTGTGGTGTATGCATATATGACATAGAACATAAAAATCCTTTATGATGGGATGGGTCTCGATACATCATATACCTGTATCCCTTTCCATAATTCCTTAAACTTTTTATCAATGGTTGTAGGTAAACAACAATATTATTCATTTGTCTTCTACCAAGGACTATAAGAGACAACATAATATATTCATTCTTTACGGACAACCATGGGGGTGTATTCTTATTTATCACTACTATAGGACATATAGTATAGGTGTTGTCTAGTTGGGAATATGGGTTGACGCCATCAATGGCTATGCTCAATCGAAGGTTACATACTTCATCCTTGAATTTATCGAGCCATATATCTTATATATGCTTCATGGCTATTGAATCTATTGGGATTCACAATACTTCTTCCTTAGTTCTGTGTGATGCATGCCATCCCTGCAGCATACCAAATTATTTGCAATGAAATAGCCTTTTAATCCTTGGGATTATAGGCATGTGCCTCAATATATTATAAGGAGGACCATGTGCTTTATCCTTGTTATTCGATTCTATGTACCTATCATGCCCACATTTTGGACATATCTATTTTTCTGCTTATTCAAATCTATATAGAATACAAACATTGGGACACAAATGATATGACATGTACTCAACACAACATTTTTAACATTTACTTTTCCTCTTTGCAGCTTCTAGGAAACTTCATTATCATTTAGAAGTACCTTATATTTGAATAATCTCTAGTTAGTGGGAAATACAAATATACAATGTGATTTGATGTTCATAAAATCGACCATTTTCAATGATGATTGTGCAACACGATTCCTCAAAATATAATGTAGTTGATGGTTAGTTACCTCAACATTGTTGAGAAACATGCGTTTGGAATTCCATACTTTACTTTCAAGTTGTACAATAACTTTGTTATCCCCAACTATGTATACTTTAACCTGCTAGGTTCAAAGAGAGGTGTGGAATTCACAAATTTAACTTAGGATTTCAAAGAAGGATTTAGTGATACAAGAATCATACCCTAGCTCATTGTCCTAGAATGTATGAAACAACATTGCATCCATGGAACTCCTTTGTTGTAATAACGCATCCATACCAATGTCTACTTTATTGCCTCCGTTGCCAACATGTGAAGAAATGTTATTAGTGTAGAAATTCCTAATTGGTGAGGATGGATGCAGTGTTAATTGAATAGGTGGTTGATTCAACTATGCTTCATAAGGTTCCTCTCCAAGTTGCGCTCTTTTTTCAGCCTTCTCTCTATTTGACATTGTAATAGGGTGCAACAAAAGATGGTAGGTAGGTCGCTCATCATGAGAATCATGTATTAAAAAATATTGAACATTACATGGATGATGTTAGTAAGAACAATGCAACTAGTTTGATATATTATTATACAAAACAACTATTACATAAGCATGAGAATCATTTCCAATAAAAAATGTTAAGTTGCAAACAATTTATAAAGCAAACATTCAAATTGAGCAATAAATTAATACCAATTCTGCATTAAATATAAAAAATTTAAAATTGAACAACACATTTTCAAATTCAATTAACAATTTATAAAACATAATTTCAAATTGATCAATACATTAACATAGCTCCCATTGTAAATTGACACATAAAATTAAACAATGTTTTTTTGTCTTATTCCCTAAGGGAATGTCTAATGGTAATCCCAATGCGAGACATCTTTGGTGAGCGGTTGGTGGTCTACACAATTTGTATTTTATTAACAAATTGTCAGAAGGAGACAAACTACGTATTGCATGCACAACAACAAATCTAGATGCTTTTCTTTTCATAAAGTACTCTTGGTCATTGAAGTGTTCCTCAAATGAACAATTTGTACAAAATCAAGAGCACCTATAACTATTTATAAATCCTATCATTCTTCCCATGAGTGCATGGACGACCATCTATATATAATAGGTTCTTCTTGTTAACGTTTTCAGAACATAACCATTCATGCACAGATTATACATGGAAATGCTATGCTTGTATTTAACAATATTCAAGTAATCAAACCAGCAATGTATAGGACCGCAAAATGTCATAAGTGCTACCAACTGTTTGGGAGGAACAAGTACATGTGAAAGGATAAACAACCTAAGATTTGAAGCATCAATATTAGACTTGGAAATCATAAAACGATTACCAAAAAAGAAAATTTTGGTTGCAACATCAGCCACATGTAGAGAATATGACCAAGCGCATACAAAGCGTGGTTGTAAGAAGTTTGATATTTACTTTGCACATTCAAAGGAAGGGATAAATCATTGCTACCCTCCAACAATTGGCCGAACCTCGATGCGTACTTGGACATTTTTTCTCTCAACTCATGCAACTTTTTGGATCTTATAGTAGAGATGGGTTGGGTGACATTCAAATCAAACTTTGGATCACTATAACTTGCAGTTGACTTAAAATAAGCATAGGGGTTCATCAATTTATGATGATACATAGTTTTTTTAGCTTCCAACTTTCTAAAAAAAAGCATAGGGAAGTGTTCTTGGGTGTGTTTTCTATATCACCTATTGGATATTTTATTGTAATAGGGGGTATTAGACCATCAACATTGGGAAATCTATCATTATTGTAATAGATGAGTGTGACATGGAGAGGGTTCTCCTTCAACCCTTGACATTTTGAACAACCACAAACCACTAGGGTGTCATAAAAGAGTTCTAGATCACGACTAATTACCGTCAATGAACCAGGATTGCGGCTTGAAGATGGCATGTTACAATTTGTAGGGTAAAGTGGCTGCCCATTTTCATCTACGATCTGCTTGCAGTAATTTTATCCTTATAGGACATTATGACATTTTGAAATTGGTGGAATGTCTTGTGCATCTGAACTCGAACCTGAATCGGGATCCTGCAATAAAGAATAAATTGATATTCATATTCGCATGGATAAGTAACATAAATTCAAATAAATAGTCAAAATATAAATAGAATGTGAACTTATTGGGGATGGAAAGGGAGAACTCGTCAAACTTTAAACATGATGAAATGAGATGGAATCTGAAGAATTGGCCATTTGATACTACAAATTTTCTCCTTGCATTTGACCCAAATCAACATCAATATACGTCTCTACAATCCTAATTTTTTTTCAAGAACTATATTACATCTAACTTCCAATATAGTTTGGAAACCATTTTGTAAGAATAATTTGAGTTTAAGCAACATATATATACTATGAAATATTGTCATTGTTGTGGTTGAATACTAAAAGAAAATTTGAGATGAATATATAGTTTTAAGTGGACCCACAAAAACCTAGCATTTAAAAATTAAACAGGTTCATCTAGTCAAATATACATGCATCAGTGCACTCCAACAGAGTAAACACATTACTTCTTAACAAGGATAAATGCACTGTTAAGGAATCTCCGCAAGATCCCCCTTAGGATAAAAAATCTGCTACATTTAGTAGTGGATATTTATACATGCATTATACACAACTTTTCATTAAGGTGTGCTTTATAAACACAAGCACACTGTGTAGTCATATGTATACGCACACCGATGGATGATATTTTTTTAAAAATTTGCGTGAGGCTGACGCTTAACAACAATAAACACACCATGAAAGAACCTCGCAAAATCCCATGCAGTAGAAAATATCCGCTACATTTGGTAGTGGATATTTATACATGCATTTTTACACTAATTTTCTTTCTGATGCATTTTGTAAATGCAAGTGCACAAAGGCGTCATAGGTATACATGCTCCGAGGAATGGGATATTTTTTTAAAGTTGTGATATGCCAGTGAGTTTTATATATTAATGCATTGGTTCAGGATGGACAATTGCACATTGAACTGTCAAAAATTCAAAATTAAAAAAAAAAAAAAAACGCACAAGTTATTTTTTCCCTAATCTTAAAACATGGCGGCAATTTTAAGTTTGAAAACTAATTCTAAATTATGTTTAAAAGAAAAATCCCTAAACATTAATTCATTCTTTTGCCAAAATTTTCATGGTAGAGCTTTGGAACAGAGACTTACATGAAAAGTGTTTGGAGCAGGTGGATTATTTTGAGGATCGAAATTTGTCAGGTATGGTGAATGAAACAAAATCCTGCATAGTAAAAATTTCATGTAAATATTATGGTTAATATTATTATCTTATTTAGAATATATATATATATATATATATCTTTGTTAAATATAGTAAAATTTGATAGAACTGATAAAATCTTTGCATGGTTGGGATGTTGGTTTCACCTTCTCAAAACACCTTGAAGTCAAGTCAAGAACATCCATGTGTTTAAGTGGTTTTGATGATATAATATACTTTTTGTATAGCCTTGCAATTTTTTTTAATAAAATATATTACATCACCATCAACTACATAAAAAAAATTGTCAATCTGAATTTTTTCTTTAAAAACAATTATGCTTTTTGTATATGTAATAGTTTGTAGGGCCACACCCAAAGGGGCTTCACCGTGGTGACCCAAAGTGTGAGGCCTAACCTCAACAAACATGGTGGGTCGAATCCACGCCCTCATGACATAGGGCCCTTGGAAATGGGGGGCTTTGACCAACCACGCTACCTACTCGAGGCTAAAACAAAAATACCAATTATATTTATAGCTTAAGAACATGTTTTCTCTCTTAAGAAGTCAAAGGTTCAAATCCTGAGGAGGTAGGGTATGTACTCTTCCATAGAATTTAGCAGATAGGGTACGATACACCAAAATGATCTTTGAGTTAGTAGTGACCTTAAAATAATAATAAGTATCATTATTTATGGTGTTCTATATAACTTCAATAAAATAAGAGTGTAATCTCAACTTACATAAAAGTTTTGCAAAAAATAAACTAAAATCCCTCGATATAATCATCATCATCATCTTGGGCCAAATCATAATTTTACATTATTCATAATCTATATTTTATTGCAATTCAACCTCCTCAATATTTTATATTTGTGATTCTAAATTGCAATTCCAATTTCAAATCCTCTAATTGTGTAAACTCTAAATTACTCGGTCCCCAGATGCCGGTGACAGGTAGGCTCACCCAGCCCACAGTACTGATGACGTGCCCCAGCATGTCACTAGTCTCATCACCACTCCAGTTGGAGATGACTTGGAGAATAGGTGGCCCCATGCGCACTGGAACAACCACGCATCAATCTCCTCCAAGCTCGACAGTAGACAGAATGATGACATCCCCAGTGATGACGCCCCCCGCAAGATAGATGACAACGAGCTCGATCTTCCACGATGCTCATGTCCCCTCGATAGTTAAGGAAATGCAGGTTTGGTATAGGGATTTAATGGTCAACCATAATGCTCCTCGAATGCAATTCAACATGCCTTCTTCCAGGATCTTCACTCTCCCGAAAAATCATTCTACCACCATCGCTCCCTCTCAACTCACTTTGCATCTGCACTGTTCCAGTATCCTTGCTCCCACTTAGCTCGCTCTGTGACTTCGTTGTTCCAGTCCTTCCCATACAGAACCAGCTATGCCACCACATCGTTGAGAACCACCCATGGGAGAGAGAGGATGATGAAGGGTTTATATCCCCAGACTGCCACCCTTCATTCCGCAAGATAGGACTTAGGGATTTGATGTAGAGGTGTCAAAAGAGTTGCGAGCCTTGGTTAATGACTAGGAGGATGAAGTTTCACACTCCCTCATAGAAGCTACTCATACCTCGGCCCGCAAAGGAAATTACTGGATCTTCAAAAACCTAATGACCATGCTTATCCTCCGTTCTGCAAACATTCTAACGGCCCCAATTGTGCAGCCTATGGACCAAGCTTCGGAAGCCCAGCCTATTAACCCTGGCCATCTTGAAACTGTGCCACTGCCTCCTCCATCCACTGCCCTTCACAAATCCGCTCTTGTTTCCATCCTCCCCACTGCCTATGCCCCAAGAAGCACCACCCTCACTTCCCCCCTGCCTCCTCAACATCAATTTGTAAGGAAAAAAGGAAAGACTACCAGGAAATCTTCCCCATTTCCTGTTAAGCAAGCCACCACCACCAACAGGGATAAGTCGGACATCCCCAACGGTAACGGATCCACCAGTAGTGCTGATGGACCAGGAAAGAAAGCCGAAAGCAACAAGGAGCAGGGCCTGCAGTGGGGCACCACATACTACTACCCAATTATTGAAGTCCCATTCAAGAAGCTGTAATGCCAGGTTTACAGTCTCTTTTTGCCACACAGGTTTTTCGAGTTCTATGCTCTTTAGAGTTACCTAGTTTAAGTTAGCTCAGGTTTCTCTTGAAACTCATACAGTTAATTATGCATTGTAAGATATGTTTTCCCCATAGTTGGGAGGATCATTATTGCACTTACAGCCTGCCTTCTCTAGTTTTGATTTGGTGTTCAAGAAACACATCAAATTGTACTTTAATCTATATTTTTACTTTTCCTTAATAGATTACTTCTGAACTTACAAAAAAAAACTCTAAATTATTTGTTAAATTAAATAAATAAATAGTTAAATTTATTTAAGCTTGTTGTGCCGAAGAGGCACATTCTGCAACCTAGTAGGGGGAGATGTGTAATTCCTTCTGTGCTCATCCTAGAGATGACATGTATCATTTTTACAAAATATTAGAATATTATAAAAAATAATAAAATATTATAAAAAGTAACATGTCCACTCAAATTGAATTTAAAACATTTAACAAAACATATATATAAACCTACACAAATTAGTTAAATTAAAATACTTCCTCAACCTTTACATTCTAAAAAAAGATTTATAAGATCCTCTTTTAAAATAAATTTATATTGATATTTAGACTTACGTTTGAGATACTCTTCACTTTCAATTTCGAATTTAGTTTGAAACTACTTCTCACTCATTATGTCACCATAGGTGATATATATGAATCGAACATGAGTATTAATTGATTTAGATATGGACAAAAATTTTCAATCTTCTAAAGTTTGTAATAGTTTCTATTAAATGTAATGGAATTTAGACTAAGGTTTGGTAATATTTAAAACATTTAATTATTATTATTATTATTATTATTATTTATTGTCTATTTTTTTAGATTGCTATTGGTCTAGGGAAATGACGTTGCTCTGGGTTCATGTGCCCCAAGACCTAGCGGCGAGGATGATATCAGCAATTTTATAATTATCCCCAACCTTTTCTGCTTTTGGATCCTTGTAAACAATGTCTTATTTATCATAAATCTATCATCCATGATTCAAATAGCACGGCAGAGTGATGACAATTAATATTCTAGGTTTCCACGATTGCTAGTTTCATAAAATTCTAGGTTTCCACGATTGCGAGTTCCAAAAAACTAATTTTGTCAACCATGGTTCAGATCATAGGCTGGCAGTGATGACAATTAAGGTTACCAAGCTCAACTTTTGCAGGTATAAGTCCATAACCAAACATAATAAACACAGGCCAGAAGAAAACACAAGTTCAGTATCTTCAAGCAGCAGTCCGGAGGAGCACAACATCTGGCGGTGGGTGGTCATGGCCATCAGTCCTCATCCATTGGCATCAAGTTCAGGGTCATCCACTTTAGGTTCCCGACCATCGTTGCTAGGCTCTTGGTGGCCATTCAACATCAGAAATGGAGAGAAAGTGTTTAGAAACATATATTTGTTTTGTCTTCATTGCATCTGGAACTGCTTTATACATTGGAGTCATGTTGTATATTACATGCTCTAAGCATAAGATAGAAATGCCTCATCTATCTACGCACCACATGTAGTCTAGATTGGAAGCATTTGTGCCACAAACTTCTTCCTTGGAGACCTGAAACATTTCCAAGCCTAAGACGGGCAGCTACTTTGGTTTAAATCATAGTTACCATTACACAAGTTCGTATTGGGATTCAGTATGATTTGGATAAAAATTGTATTACAAAAATCCAATTCAAAAAAATACAAGAGTATATATTACAGTAATACGAAAAAAATCCGAAATTATTCAAAATAAATATCTCATGCTTTTTCTCTTAAATTTTACTTGTGTAATGTATAGTCCCTAATGCATTACCTTGCAGTTTGTATTTGCAAATGCATTTGACAATTTGTATTTGCAGTTTCGAAGGAGAAATGCAAATTTTTAGTTGGAAAGGTGTTTTTTTTTATGCAGTAGAGTTTCCGTAAGAATCAAATAGAATTTATGGGCAATTCGTCTGAATGGAATTCCTCGTAGGATTCTGTAAAAGAAGACTAGATTTGGTCGATTTATGCTACTATGATTATGAAACTGAATAAAATTATAAGCTTTAGGCTCATATTTATCCACTTTTTGTGAGAAAATTTGACCACCATAAGCTTTAATTATTTTGCAAGGTTAATTATTTTGTAATATATATGCAGATATGTGCTTGTTATAGACATAAAGTTGCACAAAGTAGAAGTGGACAAGTTTATCTATCACAAATTACTACACCAGGAGCTTGTCTGCCACCACTCGTATGTCACCAAAAGTAAGTAATTAAGTAATTTTCATCTCCTAATATTTATCAGCTGTATGTCACAAAGACTTGGTTTTCATGTTGTGTGATTTCAGCCTCAAAAGCGTTTTCATTATGGGAGGCGGCAAAGCTCCACAGCTGGGGAGGTATTAAGGCTCCATCTCCATTATATCTCCTTAATTTATGGTTTTATTGCTTTTAGTTTGAACTTTTCTAAGGATTTATGCAGGGCTCTCCATCCACCATCGTTGAAAGTCCATGTTTGGCCTGTGAGACCAGCAGAGGCTGCCTGCTGTAGCAATTCTGAAACTTTGGATTTGGTGGAACTATCCACTAAAAATAGCATGAGCTAATATGTGTTGAATCCATTCACAAAAAATACTAAACCACTGAGCATGAAATTATTTCCTTTCTTTCTCCACCATATTCTAGTCCCCCTCATCTTTTTCCTGCACCTTCAAACAAGAATTAATATCTTCTTGTGACCTATTAGCTTATGTATCCTTCGTGTCAAGTAATGGGCTACTTATGTACAGGTTTGTGAAAACCATGAGAGCTACATGAAGATAGTTATATCAGAGAGGGAACACTATCTTCTTCTTATTAATATTCATCCTCATATTCGATCTTGGATCGCCTTCCTCCACCAATGCTATGGGATTATCAGCTCCCAATGGTATTTGTAGAAATGGGGAAGGAGTAAGTAACAATGATAGAAATAGGAAGGAGTAACCATCTCAATTAATTTATGGTTTTGATGTTTTTAGTTTGAATTTTTTTGGGCTTAAATAAAAATTTGCTTCCAGAATGTTGTTGAATTTTTCAAATAATTTCAGAGTATGTAACTATCAACTACCATTGAACAACTGGTTATATAAAAAAGATTTTCATTCGTGTAGATTATCAAGCATTTTCTCTGGTTGAAAAATCCTTAGTCCTTTTGTATTCTGAGTTATTCATCTAAATTTCTTTTAGCCCTTAGTGCAGCAAGTTCCCCATCTGTCTTAAACTTTTACATACTAATAAAATTTATGGCAAACAAACCATTTGAAACCCTAGATTATTTATGGGCAGAAATGTTGAGTAAAACTCAACTAAACAACAAATTACAAGATCTTTCTTCAAAGCTAAAATATATATCACATAAAATATTACAACATAACAACATATATTAAATTTAAGCTTCTATTAATTTCAGTGAAAACCATCAATAACATATAAAAGATATATACCATTGAAATTGAAAGTAAATCTGCATGTCGTGGAGAACCATGTGAGACATCCATCCCAATAATAATTGTTGATTTTGTGGATATCTTAAGTATCCTATGAGCAAGCAAGATAGTGGGCCGCGAAGGTCCTACTCAACAACTTCAAAGAAATCGGTGTCATCATAGTGCAACCTGGTGAAATGCCCATCTTAATTAATGATGAATTACATTTGTGTTCTTCAATGAGAATAATGATGCCTTCGACAAAATAAAAACAAGGTTTTGCTAATCCCAATGAGAAAATGAAAATATAAAAGATGGTGTTTCCCTTGCCTGACATGCTTGAACCAGGCAAGACTAGTCGACTGCCAAAATAAAAACTTAATGACTAAGTCAAGTCACTCCCTAACTTCGGCTAAAGATAAAAAATAATTGAGGATTGCTCATTACTCAATTATAATATAACAGTCTTCTTTTGATGCGCTACGCCTTACATCAATTAACACAATAAAGAATAAGTTGATAATAATAAGGCATGATTTTAGCAGTACTGAGCAACCAACCTACTTCATTTCAAGGCTTGAGTTTCATAGATAGTTCTTGACTTAGGCTAAAGATAAAAAAAATTGAGGATTGTTCGTTACTCAGTTATAACATAACAGTCTTCTTTTGATGTGTTACGCCTTACATCAATTGACACGATAAAGAATAAGTTGGTAATAATAAGGCATGCTTTTAGCAGTGCTGAGCAACCAGCCTACTTTAGTTCGAGGCTTGAGTTTCATAGATAGTTCTATTCTTTAGTTTAAAGTTCTTTAAAAATATTAAGTTAGAGGAAAAATACAAAGTTAGAGGAGTGGTTGATGTTTTAATCTTCATTTACTGAAGGTTTTGAAATCAGCGAGGCTCTGCCAATAAAGGCGAATTCCACATAGCTACTGCGAATTCGACATAGCTAATGCTGAGAATCTTTACAAATTTTCTTTAAATTTAAAATCAAATCAACTAAATCGACTTCAACTTTGGGAAAACAAAATAATTATAAATATCTAAAAGCTTAGGAATAATGTTTAATTGAGTTCAACTTTGGGTAAAAAAATTAATTATAAATATCTAAAAGCTTAGGCATAATGTTTATTCCATCCAAATTTGCAAGAATTCTTTTCTATTGTTTGCCACGATAATTGTTCCAATAAGCTAATTCTTAATTCAACTACTGATATCCCTCTGGATGGATGGACTGTGACAGGATGGACTGTGATAGGCTGGACCCGCGAGCGTCTTAATGCACACTGAGGTATTCTCATCCATATGCACCAGGGACCTCTATTTTTTTTCAATTTTCTTGCGTATTAACCATATTTCATAGAAATTGATAAATCAAATGAAACTTATGATTGAACAGATGTGGATGCCGACTCACATTCATTGGCCGACACGTGGGATGGGTTATGGTACTGTCATCTTCTTAATCCTAATTTTTCTTACGGTTTTAACTGAAACTTTGCGGTTCTGCCCATTTTAATCGAAATTTTGCGGTCACTCATAGCTTTAAAATTATATATAAAAAAAAAGTGTAAACATCGGATCATCCCCTTACAAATAACACTGAAGAGATAGTTTCCATATTAAAGCAAAGAATCAAAGGGGATCTGCTCATATCAAAAGCCTGCTATGAGAAACCCAAGGTCGAATTATCAATTACAATTCATATCAACCAAAGTTCAATCAAAGAAATGGAATATTGTGCATTAACTGTGATTTAAATGCAGTGATTTGGAGTACGATATTGATGAGGTAGTAGGTAGTAGTAAGCTTACCTGGATGAAACTTTATATTTTTTACATTTTGTTTTAAGTCAAAATATAAAAAATTATTCTAAAAATAGATGAGGTAGCCTAGGTAGTAGTGAGCTTACGAGATAGGGGAGAAAATTTTATATTTTTTTTATATTTTGTTTTAAGCCAAAACATAAAAAAAATATTTTAAAATCATTTTAAAACTTTATATTTTTTATATTTTGTTTTAGGTGAAACAAAGACTACATGAATTTTGTATGTATGAAGTAGAAATATCATTTGAACAATGAAAAACAATATCACTTTAAAATATAGTCAAAGAAAACCTTTTGCAGCTTAAACCAAGTTAAAGACTTGAAATTACCTGAAAAATAATAATTTGTAAACGCAAAAGAAGATGAATTAGCAAGGATGGTGTAATAGTAACGAAAGGCTAAAAGTATCTTAGGATAATCACAAACAAAGCAGGCTCATTTAACGGACAAATAGCTAGGCTCATTTAACGGACAGATAGCTCACATCTAAAACACTTGGCATTTTATTATGTTAAATCCATACAACCTATTTTAGATTAATTTATTTTATAAAACAAGATAATAATGATTGTAAATCTCAAGAAGATCTTAATTTTATAAAGCAAGATAATAATGATTTTAAATCTCAAGAAGATCTTATGTTTATAAAGCAAGATAATAATGATTTTAAATCTCAAGAAGATCTTATGTTTACTGTAATTAAATGCAATATCCCTGAATTCCAGTGACTTGGATTTGCTTTTCTATGTCAAATAAATGAGCGAAAATATGGGAGCATAATTTGATGTATGCAGACCATAATGGGACTAATTTACTTCTTAAACTTAACCCCTATGCTTTGGTCATAGGATAACTCCGCCAACATCTAGGTGCAAGACCTGCAATACTTCACAATTCTTAGAAAATATATTTTCTCCCTATTTTGTGATAGTAACAAGTAGGAGAATGACTCCACAGATGAAGAGGGGAGACGAGATATAAAAAAAAATTGGAAAAAATCAAGTTGCATTTCTAAGGAATTGGAGTTTTGTTCTCGGGGAAGAACCATCGTCATATATTGGAAATAGTGTGATCTTGTCATGCACTTCCGACGGATCGGTGGTTATGGCTCACCTTTTGATTTTGGTGAATTTTATATTAACTTTTGTTGTCATCCCAATGTTGGCACGTTGACCTTATTTCTATAAATTTCGTGCATGATATGTGATGATGTAATTTAATCTTTCTTTTCCATAATTATGAATTATAATATCTCAACAGACTTGTACAAGTGGGTCGACCCCACAACATTTCACACTACCAACAAAAAAATATATCATCTCATTTAGCACTACCAACAAAACAATATATAGTCTCTATTTTTATTATGGTATAGGAATATTTACCTAGAATTCGAAAAAATTACAAACAATGTTTAATATATTGAAACGACACTCACATGTTTTTTACATATCTATTTGCAAGATGTTCCCTTCATTAATTTTTGTTTTTTTGTTATAATTATACTTAATACATATATAAGGAGTTCACTAATAATATGTTTAAATATATTTTTATGGAAACAAAGTTATGAAAATACTTTATATTTATATTAAATTACATGGAAATATGTCACTACTTTACATTTATATAAAATCAACCTCATTTATTTAAAATCTAAAATCAAGGTATGTTTAGATTACATAATCCATACATTTATATAATCAAAGTATGTTTAGATTACATGATCCATAAGAGTGGCATGTTAAAACTTTTATAAATGGTTAAATAAACTAATTATTTTTTCCTATAGTATTAGTGTTATATCAATAGCTACTAACAAATACCATTGGCCCATGACATTACCACCTCGTGGTTCTTGTTAAAGTATGTATCTATCCCGACAAACTTTATCAGACTTGATATTTTATTATATCTCGGTACGGCAGACCCTACTATAAACTCTTTTCACTTTGCCACAAAATTTTGGGGTTTCTTAAGAATGCACAGTGGGCCCCGATTTGAACAACCGACTTCACACTCAATTAGCTGAAAAGACTTTTAGTCTCTCACCGATCCTTTTTAGAGGAATTCTTTTTATAAAATAATTGCTTAAAATTTAATATCCTTTTGTGTTTTGGAAATGGGGACGTGTGGGTTTTTAGCCAATTAAAATATAATTATTTTATAAAGTTACTTTTTAGATTTATTATATTTTTTTCGTGATTTAAATAATATTTTCATTTTAGACCCCTCTAGTATGTAGTTATTGTGTTTTTTAATCCAAAACGTTGAGAAAATATACAATACGTCTACGTCGTGACAGCTTTAACAGGGTGAATAATTATGATTGCAATGTGCCATGATGGCTGATTTTTTTCAGGAAACAGTTGTAAAGAGTCAAGTCTGTCTTCTTTCTTCTTTTGGAGTGGGCTATAAGGTAAGTTTGGTTGGAATAGGGTAACATGATTTGTTGTTGAAAATAAGTCACCAAGATTTTTTTAATAAAATATATTACATCACCATCAACTACATAAAAAAAATAAAAATAAAAATTGTCACTCTGAAATTTTTCTTTAAAAACAATTATGCTTTTTGTATATGTAATAGTTTGTAGGGCCACACCCAAAGAGGCTTCACCATGGTGACTCAAAGTGTGAGGCCTGACCTCAACAAACATGGTGGGTCAAATCCATGCCCTCATGACATAGGGCCCTTGGAAATGGGGGGCTTTGACCAACCACGCTACCTGCTCGAGGTTAAAACAAAAATACCAATTATATTTATAGCTTAAGAACATGTGTTCTCTCTTAAGAAGTCAAAGGTTCAAATCCTGAGGAGGTAGGGTATGTACACTTCCATAGAATTTAGCAGATAGGGTACGATACACCAAAATGATCTTTGAGTTAGTAGTGACCTTAAAATAATAATAAGTATCATTATTTATGGTGTTCTATATAACTTCAATAAAATAACAGTGTAATCTCAACTTGCATAAAAGTTCTGCAAAAAATAAACTAAAATCCAAAAAACTTGTCGGATTTTAGGTGCAAATGGTCTAGAATCTAGCTTACTCCATTTATTTTAAGGAAACAGTAATAAGGAAAAGTCTTGTAAAGATGTCCACTTAATAAAATGTTGTTGAAGAGATGTTGTGGATTGTTGGATTTTAAGGTATTTGAGATTTCATGGTTGGTAAGAGTTATTGTGGGTAGTTGGATTTTACGGTGTTTGAGATTTCATAGTTGGTAGGAGCTTTGCTGAAGCATTAAATAAGTTGTCCTAGACTAAATAATTTTCGTTGAAGTCTTGTAACTAGTAAGTGACGTCAATTGTCGTGTATGTGATAAAAATAAAGTCTTTTAGATGTATTATGCCAACTATTGTATCAAATCCTATTAAAATCCTAGCAAATTGAGATGTATGTTTAATATGCATCTCCCAACAACACATTGTTGTTGAAGAATTATCAATCTTTAAATTTAAATTTATTGTTTGTTTAAAATCTCTAAAAATAAAAATAAAAATACAAATACATTAAGGAAAAATAAATATTAAATAAATTGAAATGTTTTGTATATGTAATATTAACAAAATAAAACTATCATATTTATTTTTATAGATTTAAATACATTTTTATGTGTTTAAATATATTAGTAAAAATATTGATTAAAAAGTTATCATAAATTCAAAATGAAATAAAATTTGATTGATAAATTATTTGTCAAATATAAACAATATCTAATGCCACTATTTTTTAATAATTGATTTGAAATTTTAACGATTTGCTCACCATTCTTTCGTTGTCTCCCACGCGATTCAACAAATAGCTTTTATGCTATTTGAATTAAAATTGGTACTAAAAGCCAAAGCCCCATTTATATTTGAAAAAACCTTAATTAAAAAAGAAGATAAACTCAATTTACTAAAAGCCAATCTCCCTTTTATCCGACTGATTCCGACAAAGCCTAAAAGGGAAGACATTCAATTTTCGAAAAGCCAATCCTCCACTTATATGAGAAAAAGCCTAAGCTTTAAAAGGAAGATAAAGTCAAAATAGGTTGAACATTGGAGGGTGAGACGATAGTTTTTATTAAGCTATCGAATTGGGTTTTCATTATATTTTTGGTAAATGTTTTTATAAAAGGAAACATAAACAATATCATGGTATAAAAAGAGCCATTTAAATTTAAATTTGTATAATAAATATTTTTAGATATAATTTTTTATTATTATTTTATTTTAATATATTAAAAAAAATAAAAATATTTTTATGTAAATATCATATTTTATAGTATTGTTTTTAAAACTTAGATCTCTTTTTTTTATCTCTGATACTTTTTATATTAAATGTGTATACTAATTTTCTCCTATATATAGAGAGGTATTTATATTTGTATATGATTAATTTATAACTTTACTATTATTGTTATAAATATCTATATTTATTAGGGATTAAATTTTAAAGGTGTATTTTTTTAATACTAATTTTTTATACATAAAGAAAAAATATTCACTTCAATAATTGGATATATAATGTCTTATTATAAGTAGACATGTTATTCTACTGCATACTTGTTTGTAGAGTACTTGGCTACTTTGTGTGCAATGATATTTTGTTTAAAGGTGAAGTGTTACCACATTGGTGACAACATCTCTATCATACTAAGTTGTAGAGCACCTCCCTACTCTTTAGTTTCAATGCTAATATCTAGCTTAAATGTTTCATTTTCATTATTTTTTCACATGGGATTCTACCAAGATCCTCAATCTTCAGTGATTTGGGCATAAGTGATTCATGGCTTGTGAATGGAGCCAAGCTGCTAAAATTGCAATTTAAACAATATATTGTTAAGTTTTTGGTGGCAAATTTCCAACCTAAGACAGTGAAATGAGATGATATGTTTTAGTTGTTCCATATTCTTCTTCAACCAAACAATAAAATATATATCACCTATGAATATCTATTAGGTGGGTTTTTAGCATTTGGGTTGGCCTGATTCATTATCATTACGCCTTGTTATGGTATAGAATATATAATATGAAATATAGTTTTGTAGTAAGTTGATTGGAATTCTATTGATGAAAACTTTTACCCTAAAACTTTGTTCCAAAGTGTTTTGATCCATTTTAAGATGATATGCTATTTTAAAAAAATGAATAAATCAAAGTAGAACATTTCCTTTGGTTTGTCCACTTATTAAATCGCCCCATATAGTTTTTGCTCCATTGTGATACCCAAAATTTCATCCTTTTATTTTATTTATCTATATATGTAATAAGGATAAACATTATCTAATAGTTTATATTAGAAAATCTAGAAATGTAAGTTTTGAATAGTTATATTAAAAGTTAAATCATGTTATTTTATACTTATTAATTTAGCAATGGAAACATATATAAGCAGGATTCCATTAGGAGAGCGAGAAAAGAATTAGAAGAGGAAATTAAATGATTAAAAAGGGATCATGATTAAAGGGGGATTAGCTAAATAATAACGAGCATTAAAGAAACAAGAAGTTGATTTAATTTTTTAATTTAATGAAGCATAGAATCCTCATGCCTAGATGAAAGCAATGTGAAGAGAAGGCTACAGGAGAGAGAATAATTGAATGTAAACTAATTAATAGATTCATGACAAATTACACACACATGAGATGAAAAATGGCCAGCATAACATTACATCCATTGTCGTTGATCTCTTTGTAATACAATAGTCATACAATAGGAATAATTTGAATGCCTCAGGGAAAATTTGAATTCACCAACTCAAACGGACTCCGATGCTAACTCAATGTGGGAAAAATCACTACTAGATATCACCAATGCAACTCTGGATCATTGAATCAGTTCACAATCAGTTAACTGATGTAGGTAGGTGAGAAAATGCGCCCTACCTCCCTCAAATCATGCAAAATAGCTCTAGGATGACTGAGAGTGAACTAACTTATAGGAATCAGAGCATAACTCACCATAAATGAAAACCAACTAGAGTCAACTATTGGATATTGTTGGTGCCACTTAGAGTGGGTTCCTAAATTATAGGAATTGGTCCCTAGAACTCCTAAACTCACTACAACAAAAACCTGTGATTAGCGTCTCTTTTAGCTTCCTTTTTAGCATCCATTATCACTTTTAGTGTATTTTTCATCATTTTTTGGACAAAATGGACGCTTTTCCATGGGATGGCGCTTTTAATGGCATTATTTGTGTCCCTTTTTAAAATTGGCGCTATTTTGGACGCTAATTAGCATCTAAATTAGCGTCCCAATTAGTGTCCTTATTAACGTCCGAATTAGCACCCTAATTAGCATCCCAAAAAACATCCCAATTAACATCCCAATTAGCATCCCTTTTTCAAAGTTGGCGCTATTTTGGACACTAATTAGCATCCCAATCAACATCCCAATTAGCGTCCCAATTAACATCCCCATTAGAATCTCAATTAGCGTTCCAATTAGCATCCCAATTAGTGTCCCTTTTTAATATTTGGTGCTATTTTGGATGCTAATTAGCATCCCAATTAACGTCCCAATTAGCCTCCCAATTAGCATCCCAATTAGAATCCCAATTAGCAACCCAATGATTGTCTTGTTTTAAAAGTTGGCGCTATTTTGGACGATAATTAGCATCCCATTTAACGTCCCAATTTGCGTCCCAATTATCATCCCAATTGGCATCCCATTTAACGTCCCAATTTGCGTCCCAATTATCATCCCAATTGGCATCCCAATTCACGTCCCAATTATCGTCCACAAAAACATCCCATATAATGGCAAGAATAGCCTCCAAAAAAATATCCTGAATAGCATAGCACCATATATTAATCCAGGGTTAGCGACAAGAATTGCGCCATGAATTTTGGCAGGAAAAAAATTCAATATAGTGCCAAGTATAGAGCCAGGAATTGCGCCTAGAAAACATCCAACATAGCTCCAAGTATAGATCTAGGTATAGCACCTGGAATAATGCCATAAATTTCGAAAGGAACCATGCTAGGAATTGCACTAGGTTTAGAGCTAGGAGTTGTGTTTGGAAAATGTTTGACATAACGTCAGATATATCAAAGTCAATGTCAATGATCATGATTCATGTGATAGTACTTTTGGATCTTGATTTATCATAGTGGCACCTAAATGATTGTAATCATGACACTTTTGGATCTTCATTAATCCTAATGAGGGGTAAATTACCTTAATGCCACCTAAATTTCTCTAATGGAATTTGAGTGTCCCCAACAACATTTGATAGACCCTAATGGCATATAATTAGCCCTAACAACTTTTATTAGACCCTAATGGCATATAATTAGCCCTAACAACATAACGATGACACATTACGATAATTATGATGGAGAATATGGTTATGATTTGATAAGTATAAGACTATATCATCCATTCTTATGAGGTAGTATGACTCCTTGCTCTTTATTATCGCAATTATATTGATGATGACATGGATGGTGACTACGACGAAGACAATGATGTTGATTTATTGTATGATGATGATGACGATGTGGATGTGGATGTCAACGATGATTATGCATGTGGTATCACTTTTGTATCCTATTTGATTCTAACGGCACCTAAATGTATGTAACGACATCTAAACAACCATATTATCATCGAAATGACTATAACGACATATAAATGACCTTAACAATTACATGACATGAATCCTAATGTCGATGAGTGATTAAGAACACTAATGGGATATGCGTGACCATAATGACAATGATGACATGTTCGGGTACACAGGGTACTCCCAAAAGACCGAACACCTTCAACAATCGCTTCACACAAATAGATCACAGATCAACACACCGATGTTTGTCACGTGGTCAAAACCCTTGAGAGGGAAACAGTCCACAGCCCCAGCCAAATAGCTACTTGGAGAAATTTATTATGCAAAAGAAAGAAAGTTACATATGAGCTTCTCATAATCGATCAACTAGCCAAGGACCATCTATGCTCTTTAAATAGAGATCATAGACCAATCGAGTGTCAAGCCACGGATCAATGGTAGGTATGATCTAAGAGAAGTTGAACCATCGGATCACTCTATGTCTAGAACATATCATGACCGTCGAATTAGAATATTTACAAATGCATACTAAAGAAACACACTTTTACCTAACGGATATACTACACAAGTTGATCTTAACTAACTCCTAAGTGTCTAAATATCCTAACATCCCCCCTTAATAACAACTTGGGATAGGATTGAAGGATTTACAAAAGTGACACTATTAGGAGAAGGAAGGAGGCATTAGAGCCTATCCCCACTTAAGGACACATTCTTGAACTCCTAACATAGACCGAAGTTTATAAAACTTTGCTTCTATAAGAGACTTGGTGAAGATGTCTGCAACTTGATCATCTGTAGGGCAATATAGCACTTCAATAACACGATCATGAATAAGGTTTTTGATGAAGTGCATGTGTAGCTCAATGTGTTTGCTGTGCTAATGTAGAACTGGATCTTTGGCAAGCTTGATGGCACTTTGATTGTCGCACCAAAGTGGAGTAGGCTGCTGCTACTCGAATCCAAACTCTGAAAGGATCTGTTGAAGCCATAAATCTTTTTGACTGGCATTAACTGTGGCTCGATATTCTACTTCTGCTAAAGAAAGAGTAAGAGCTTGTTGTTTCTTACAAGCCCAAGTGACAGGTCCAGATCCCAGACTGTAAGGTTTGTCATTACACCAAAACCTGCAGATTTTGGTGAACATTTGAAACCCAGCACAAGGCCCTATCACTAGGAGTGGTGGTTAAACCACTTGTTTTATATTCCTAGAGGTGCAGCAGTTATACCATATGGAGGCACCCGATACTCCAACACCCCACCTCCGGTGTAGCTCAGGGGAATTGAACTTGAGACCTCATCTCTGATACCATGTTCGAGTACACAGGGTACTCCAAAAAGATCGAACACCTTCAACAACCACTTCACACAAATACATCACAGATCAACACACCGATGTTTGTCACGTGGTTAAAACCCTTGAGAGGGAAATAGTCCATGGCCCCAACCAAATAGCTACTTTGAGAAATTTACTATGCAAAAGAAAGAAAGTTACATATGAGCTTCTCATAATCGATCAACTAGCCAAGGATCCTCTATGCTCTTTAAATAGAGATCATAGACCAATCGGGTGTTAAGCCACGGATCAATGGTAGTTATGGTCTAAGAGAAGTTGAACCGTCGGATCACTCTATGTCTAGAACATATCGTGACCGTCGGATTAGAATATTTACAAATGCATACTAATGCATACTAAAGAAACACATTTTTACCTAACGGATATATTACACAAGTTGATCTTAACTAAATCCTAAGTGTCTAAATATCCTAACATGACGATGATTTTGTTGATGATGATGATAATGAGGATGATGATAAATATGATATTGATGTACCATATGGCATTGATGATGATGATGATGACAACGTCGATTTCCATGATGATGATACATGCCATAATACTTCTAGATACCGCAAAACTTGAGATATTGAAGTTAATAACAAGTAACAGAGGTTGTGAGGTGTTGACAATACAAATATTGTTAGCCATTGGGTTTAGTAGTCCCCCCACCCCTGCTACACCCCCCTTGTAGAAAGGTAGTACAATACCACGTATCATGGTGCTACCAAAATGTCACCATACAAGGTTGTTTTAGAAAAACCACCCATCCATACCCTCATTTTTACCAAGAACATACAAGCCACACGAAGTGGATATCAATATTAACACAAAGCTAACTTTATTTGTACTCTTAAGGACATATTGGTCTTGGTTTAAAAAGGAATGAAGCAGCAAGAATTTCAATAATGCTCATAGTGTTACTTTGAAGAAGTGGATCAAATTGTTTTACATCTTTGGCCTTATATGTGGACATATCTCAAGGGAAAAAAAATAGTTGCTCAAGTTTTATGGCCCCTATCAAATATTCCAGCATTATGCTACACTATTGACCAATGTTTGATTCCCATGGGATGTATTTACATAGTAAAAGAGTGATTGAAAACATATAGGTCAATGTGCAACTTATAATACTAGAAGACGGGCATTCACATGGACACACACACACACATATTGCATATCTATGCTTGTCTCTGTGTACTCTTCAAGAGTGACTTTTACTTGGCACTTTAAGCTAATCACAAAGGTATTTAGAGATATGATTTGAACTTATAACACTGAGACACAATGACTTGTATAACTATATTACAAACCTAGGATCACCTCCATATTCTATTTAGGTCTACCATTTTTAATGTGTAGGGACTAATTTTTGCTTACAATATTCAAAGATGAACTAATATGATTTTATCATTCACCCGCTAGGGCCTAATTTTTGTCTACAGTATTCAAAGATGAACTAATCCATCATATATTAATCCTTAATTATGCACATATTTCTTTCTTAGGTAAAAATTCAAGGTCCATGTGGTGGTCAAATGCTCTATCCATGAGTCATAATTAACAATTATATACTAATTGAGGATTTGTGGATAGTTTTATAAACCCCCCAAAATATATGTTTCAAGATGGTTTTATAATGCCCCCCCCTCCCCAAAAAAAGGTCAAGGGGATTTTACTTTTAGAGGCGGTGTTTTAAATACCAATGCCAAAAGTTCAATTATCATGAGTTTTGGTGGGGGGGCAGGGGAAGATTAGAAGCACAACCCATAAATATATTTTTCAATTATCTTCTCAATATCCATCTTGTTGAAGAATACCGCAATTTACCACTAATAACCCTATAATTGGCCCTAATTAACCTCATAATTGAATCCTAATTATTACCCCTATTAACCACTAATTGCACCTAAATGACCCTTACTTGACCACTAATTACCCCTAAATAATCCATGCTTACCACTAATTAACCCTTGATAGTCTCTAAATGGTCCCTACTTTTTTAGAAGGAAAACATCGTGGAGAAACCCAAGGGATGCTTCTAAACATTCATATATGGCATATTCCCTAGTTAAACCCATCAATGTAGACTAGTGTGCCTCACACACAAGGATTTGAAATGGGCACATGCCACCATGAACCTAACTAAAGTCCCAATGTCATGGGAAACCTAGGTTTAGTTAAGCCCTTGAGATAAATGGACCGTGTTTACCCATAATTGACCCATAATCACCTCTAGTTAACTCATAATTGACCCATAATTGCCACTAATTATCCCCTAACTACCCCCTAATTGACCTAGTATTAACCCCTAATTACCATTAATTATCCCCTAACTACCCCCTAATTGACCTCGTATTAACCCCTAATTACCACAACTCGTTACCTAATAATTACCACTAAATGACCCTTAATTACCCATAATTGACCACAAATTACCCTTCAATGATCACTAATTAACCGTTAATTACCCTTCATTTACCCATAATCACCCATATATGACTCTTAACTCTGCACGGGGCTCAAGGCCATCACATAGGCCTTACAAAGGGAATCTTTTGGATTGTGAGTGGGATATGATGGCCATTTCAGGATGTATAATTCTGACTACTAGGCCATGGTTTGGGATTAACCTCTAGGGCCTATGTTCATCATGAGACTTCATGTTTTTTATGACTCTTTATTGATCATTGACTGGATGAAATATCACATACCACCGAGGAATGTATATCTTAGGCCTATTTCTGAAGAGTTGATCATAATTGTCTTTAAATTTTGGGAAATCTCCTTCCAACCTGTTTCCAGAGAAAGAAATCCAATTGCAGATCATTTATCAAAGGATGGTATCTTATTGGGTGATGGTGAATGGAAAAATGGGAATACCAAAATGACACCGTCATGGAGGACGATCCAGCTCCCATCTCTGTCTAAACTATGTATCCCTAATTGCTAACATTATCTATGATCTGTGGGGCTTATTCATTTTTGTTGTTATCCATGAATAACATATTTTGTAGTGGTTTGTATGGGTGTTGTAAGCACAAATAAAATTACTATTGAAAAATGTAATTCCTGTAGTATAGAGTTTCTCTTGATTTTTTATACTCATAGACTATTAATAGGTGAAGATATAGCTAAGGTTTATATGACTATAAAGAATGTTATTTCATTTTTATAATGAATTTTGTGATATTTCTTCCTTGGAAACAAAACTAAATCTAACTACGGATTTCAAACCAAATTCCCTTTTTTTTCTCTTGCATTCAATCCAACCAACCCCTTATTTGTGTATTGATGGGGTATTTAACACCATTACCTGCGGTGTTACAATGGATGATACTCTGGTTGGATTTCTTTCCCAATATAAATAAATTGATTTATGTCCCCTCTTCCTTTTCCCATGAGAGCCTTACGACATTAAAAATAGTACAAGAGAAGTTGCCTTCAGAATGATGACCATATTAGTGTCTCCACTGTGTCTATGCCAATATGAAATAATATTAGTGACCAAAGTTTTTGATGTAGGTAATGTTGAAGTCATCTTGGGTTCCACCCAATGGCGTCCCATATTTGAATATTTCCATTGGGAATGCTTATTGTCTTTCCCTTTAGTAAGATGTGAAGATTTTTCCATTGGACACAAGACCACCAAATGCATGTGTTCAAAACAAATTTTGCATGGGAAAACAATGTTTGCATAGTCCAAAATATTGTGTGCAACTTTTGTCTATTCTCTTCTATGCAATTTGGAAATAATTTATGGTCATGAATCAATGCAAACATATATCCAAGCACATGTATTATAAATATTATTGTTGCTTTTTGCAGCGATGGTAATGAACCTACCCAAATAATTGTGAATTGCTCTAAGAGTCTCGATATCCCAATATTATAAAAGTAAACTAGGTAAGTAAATCCATATCAAGGCCTCCACCAATACTTTCATATGTGGATTAAATTTAGGGTGTCATCGCTTCTAAAGAGATGTGCACCCTCCATAAACTAGGTTGCTTTGATAAAACTCTTATATTTTTCATCCTCTTAAACAAAATATAAGATGAGGAAACCTTTTCACAATTTGGTGGATGAGGATTGTGTCTAGCATGAGGGATCCCCAATTCAACTCTATCTATAATTGGATTTCTTTTCAACAAGGCCCAAATACTATAGAAATTGCAAATAAAGGCATGTGGTAATAAATATGTTCTTTCCTCATTGATTACTTGTTACATCCACAAGACCATTACAAACACAAGGGTGTCAATGATGAAAATCTTGAACCTTCATGAAATCAATATCAACACTTCACTTTCACTAACCCAACATTAACACATGAAAAAATTCCAATTTATTTTTTTATCTTTAAATTTGTATAATAAAATGACCTTAAATGCATTAATTCTTTATAAGTTAAATTTATTTTTTTCATAAAAATAGAGAAACAAATAATCAATGTAAATGTTTTGATTGAGTTGAAAAGTCCACATGAGTTGGCTTGAACATGTTCTAATTTTGAACCCATGTTATATATACTTTTCCATGAAAATTTCTTGGAAGTGAAAAAATTAATTTATAAAACAAGAGATTAAAGAGATGCAATGTCAAACAAGAACATAACCAACTAGCATGGTAGGGAATACTATCTTTTCAATTTCATTTAAAGACAAAACTCTAGTAAGAAGTGAGTTGAGTTTGTTAAGAGATAACTTTAAAATATAACTTATATAACCGAAAATACAACACTTTACTAGACACCGTTGACTGAAATAACAAGTTTGGTTTACTATAGGACACTTCGATTTGATTAGGGGGACACCTTGATTTGGAAAAGCTAAAAATGATTAAAAAAAATTAAATAATTTTTAAATTTTTAAATTTATTAAATATGTTAATTTGGATAAATACACTCTATATATCATGTGGACCATTTGACCATCAATAGTTTTAATACACTCTATATATTAGGTGGACCATTTGAATTGATCGCATGGTGATAATAACCTTTAATAATCAATGATTTCGCTTCTAGATAAGTTTATTTGTAATGCACAAACATTTTAAAACAATAGAAACACTCCAAATACACCAACTTAGCTTGTTTTGTTTATTCTGAATAGCACAATGCTTTATAATAATATTTTTGAATACAACAGGAATATAAGAATTGGAAGAGAATGTTGTAATAAAAAAGTTATAAGAAAGGTAATATAAGTGTAATTTTTTTTTGTATTTTTTCAATAATAATAATAATAATATAATTTATATTTTGTTCATACATGACATTTGAAGGTAATAATAATAATTTTACTTGGGCTTTAAGGGTGTTCAAATGGAAATGTTCTATAAGTATCTGTATAGGTAGATTAAGTTTAGAGGTTCCCATTTAGGTTTAAGTCCTAAGGAAAAGGGTGTGAATTCCCCTAATATTTTAGGCATATTGCTTGGTGTCTGAGGATGTTCAAAAGGAAAGGTTCCATGAGTATCTCTATAGCAAAATTAAGTTTATATGTTCCTATTTAGGTTTATGTTCGGAAATGACTGTATATTTCCATGACAATTTACGTACGATTTGAGTTGTGGCCTCAATGTGTTGGTTACTTAAAACTTACTTAAACTTAATTTAATATTTGATTAATAAATAAAAATATAAAAAATTACTATCTTCATGAAAAAAATATAAATAATAACTCAAATAAATAAATTATATTTTTATTATAACAGACTTAAGATTATGACATATTTGAATAGTGTACATTTCCATTCATAAATCCCAAATAATATATATCATTTACAAACACGATAAACAAAACAATGACTATAATCACGTCATATCAGCAACATGAAAATTTGAAACTTCCCTCCTCCCTTCAGCCTAGAATTCCTGCCTCTTTTTTTCCTATTCTCATCAAACAACCGAACTCACAGAAGTTTTCGTTCAGCCCTAATTTCAGCGTTGTTTTTTTGGAATCTAGCACTCATTGGAATGATTTCACCTCATTGTTTACATCCAGCCTTAGATCTCAGCTTTGTTTTTTTGGAATCAAGCACTCATTGGAATGATTTCACCTCATCGTTTACGTCCAACCTTAGATCTCAGCTTTGTTTTTTTGGAATTAAGCACGCATTGGAATGATTTCACCTCGATATTTTTGCAGGGTTTTGTGAAATGATTTTATCCACATTTATAAGGAACAAGCCAGATGTTGGAGGGAGGCCGAACATATTAGGAGCATAGCAAGGCATTCGCTTTGGATGCAAGGTAGAAAATTATTTCCAGATAATTTTAAAATTGTTTTTTTAACTGAAAGTGGCAATTGATTCCATGGGTGTTTGCATAATTTTGTAGGTTTAGTCAATGCATTTGTAGTTTTTTTTGTTATTTGATGAGCTGTAATCTCATCTATCTGCTCTGTTTTTTAAATGGAAGAAGAGTGCTCTGTTTTTTTTAATGGCAAGCATTTCCATCGTCATTTCTAGGTGTTTCCTTCACACCAACGTTCTTGAATTGATAACAAGCCCACAAATACAAAATTTGAAAAAAAAATTAAACCATCGCAAAGCAAGCTCCTTTCCTTCGAATTAATTAGGTTTTTGGGAAATTAAAGGACACTAAACTTTTAAACGGGCTTCCAACCAGAAAAGATTCAAACACAATGATACCACTTACTTTATAATGATTGAGAGACTAGGGTTTGTGGGTAGGTTTGGAGAAATGCAGGTCCTTTTAAATTAAATGGTCAACAAATCGTTCCTTAGGAATGAAAGGATTTTTGTTTCTATCTTTAAGTGTTATTTCTAGGATCATATGTTGGATGAAGCCATCAAGTTCTTGGAGACTTATGCTAGATTTATCAACTATACGAACATGGTGCTGCTCATATACCCTAGTTCGATTCTCTTCCCAATAGTGTTCAACTTGTGTCTCACTGAACCTATTTCGGCTGCAAATAAATTAACACTGATGTGATTGCACCCCAAGAACCAAGGGTCGTAATGAAAGATATGATCCTTATATTCTTGAGAATCAAATTCCACAAACCATGAGAACAGAGGTGAATGTAAGTTTCTTCTTTTAAGGTCTCTCATGCTTGAGACGTCCACTTGTGAAGATTGGAGAGATGTGGCTAGAGTCCAAAGAACCTGCAAATCAAATCATGATCCTAGTAAAATTCGAATTTGAGTAGATTTTTGCCGAGGGAGATTTCAGGGATTGAAGCTATTTTCTCCGAAATAAAGCTTCCCTTGGAGAAGGGGTGAGAGGATTTGCTGGCAGAGGTCTTTGGAACCACCATTTCCTTGAAGGATATCCGAGGAGAAAAATACATACCTCCTATCTCGGTTGGGAGCAGAGGAATCATTGCTACTCCATCAAAGAACCTACCTGACGAAATCAGAGCCCAACTTTATGTATCAAACTCGTTGAGAAACCACACAGTCCATTGCAAATAGCTTTGAAGTGGATACATAAACTATATTATAGTGAAAATTCGTGCCCACACACTGTCTCATAGGGATTTTCTAAACCCAAATGGAAAGAATGAAACCATAAACGATTAGAGTAAGAACCTACCTGACAAAATCAAAGCGCAACTTTATGTATCAAATTCACTCAGAAACCACATAGTCCATTGCAAACAACTAAGAAGTGGATATAGAAACAATATTATAGTAAAAAACCATGATCACAAATTGTCTCATAGGTATGCACTAAACACAAATTGAGAGAATGAAACCATAAAAGGATTAGAGTCCAAGGGACTTGAGTAGTCCAATCTCTAGAGAAACACACATGTGGGCAGCAATGTTGCAAACACAAGCTGGGACTTGCGCATAACCTGTTATGTTCCAAAGCTTGGAATCTAATTTTCTTTTAATTTAATTTAATTTAATTTTTGAAATAAAAATATGGAAACTAACAGAGGCAACAACAGAGATAAAACATAATTAATGATTATATCAGAAACAATAGATTCAGTACTAATAGCAGGCAATTCCAATGATTTACCTACAATTAATATGATACCTTGAGAGTTGAGACTTGATCGAATTTGTTCCATGCCTTCATGGGCAGCAGGAGAAAAAAATAGTAGCAATTAGTAACAAACTTGAATGCTTGTGAATTCTCAACACATAAAAGCTGAAGATATCCATAGAATTGGAAACTAACTCAGAACAACTCGGTATGCAAAAGTCGTTCATTGAGCTCCCTTTAATCTTAATTAAAACTGTTTGGGATTCTTGGCAAGGCCTCCTGGCTATGACCGACTATTTTGGATGTTGATTATGTGATTCTGCGACAACCACCTCCTATTAATGATTTATGGGTATTTCTTTTTTGGAAATTCCAATTGTGTTGTCTCATTTCCCGTATCATTTGAAGGATGGCATGCTAAGAATTAAAGCTCTTGAGAAGACAAAATTTACACCAGTCAACTATTTAACTGTCAAAAGTGTTGCATGCTGGTGCCATTAAGTGCCTCTAATCAAGTTGTTCTCTCAGTACTACTCTTATTATAGGTAATCCTTATATTTCTCAACTTTTATTTTAATTTTTGAAAAACACCCATTTTAACTTGATCTGCTCCTTTAGAAAATATTCCATGATTTAGTGACTATCTATCTCAATGTACTTGGTTGTCTCATGGAAACTTCCATAGTATTGAGTCGCTTCCTATGAAGTAGTCAAGTCTCCCTCTTTTAAGTATTGCCAATTTCCCGGTTATGTTCAACATTGATGGCTAATATGTGAGAAAATTGAAAAAAAAAACAGAGGAGGTCCCAGGTAGCTTACACTTGAAAACATGTCTTAACATGTTGTATATGGATGAGAAAACCTTTGCGTGCCTTAGGAGGCCTGGGGTCTACCCTGTTAGATTCCATCCATAGGGATATCAGTAGTTGAATTAATAATTAGCTAATGGGAAGAGTCATGGTCGATGCTGACATATTAAGCAAAAGCGCAAAAAATAATTCTTGCCAAATTTGGATGGAATTTGTTTCATGCAAACATGCTACATAGGCTTCTAGATATTTATATTGAATTTCTTTTCCCTTAAGCTTCTAAATATTTATATTGAATTTTTCCCTAAAGTTGAAGACGATTCCATTGATTTGATTTTAAATTTAGAGGAAAAAGTCTGGAAATCAAGAAGCTTCTCAGCCGTTTATCTAATTTCTTTTTCCTAAAGCTTCTAAATATTTATATTGAATTTTTCCTTGATTCCATTGATTTGGTTTTAAATTTAAAGGAAAAATTTTGGAAATCAAGAAGCTTTTCAGCCGTAACTATGTTGAATTTTAACATAATTCGCCTTTTATGACAGTATTGGTTGGGCCGCACTGATTTCAAAAGAATTGCACTTTGCGATTAAATAGAGCCGTCAACATTCGTTCATTTATTTTATATAGTAGCAAGCAATAGTGTTTTCTTCCAGAACCATTAAATTGACTCCACCATTAAAATGACCTGGTAAACTATATTGTTTTCTACTAGAACCATAAATTGATTCCACCATTAAAATGACCATGTAAATTGCTTGCTCTTGCTGTCAATTGAAAATTTACCGACCGTTTCAAGTTTTTACTATCTATCCTTTTACGTTCAAGTTGTTTCACTAAATGTGAATTACTATTTTATTAATATGTTATATATTTTCAACTCAAAATATGCAACAACCTTATCTAGAAAATTTTAAAATAATAATACCCAATAAAACTTCATAAATTTACAAAGAAAAATCCTAAAGCACGGAGCACTAATAAAATTGATTTACAAAATATAAATCAATATAATACACTTACACGAAAATATAAAAGTCCAGCCTCAACTTTAAGCATTTATCAAATTATTAAAAATAAAAAATAAAAAAGATAATGGGAGTCTCAAAGCACCAACTCCTATTGTTATGGAAGAGTGCCAATTTTA
>LPNX010592162.1:15787-29436 GCA_001517045.1 Pseudotsuga menziesii | reverse complement strand
CCGGATAAGTGGCAAAATCCCAGGTGTCTTTAATTCTACCTTTCTTGCTCTTATTCCAAAGGTTGATCGTCCCTTATCATTTGAGGACTTTAGGCCTATATCTTTGTGTAATTTTGTATACAAAATTATTGGTAAGATTATCTCGATCAGAATCAGAAAGGTATTGGGTAGATGTATTTCTGGTGAACAGTTTGGATTTTTGCCGGGAAGATAGATACACGATGCTGTAGGTGTCATTTAGGAAGGTATGCATTCTATGCATGTTAAATCCTTAAAAGCTGTCATGATTAAGATTGATCTATCTAAAGCATATGATCGAGTCAGCTGGGTCTATCTTCGGGTTATTCTTGCAAAAATGGGCTTCACAGGAAACTTTATTGCGTGGGTTATGAGCAGTCTATCTTCTGTCTCTTTCTCTCTGCTCATCAATGGTGTTGCTACCAATTTTTTTAAATCTGGTAGGGGACTTAGACAGGGGTGTCCTTTGGCACCACTTTTGTTTCTTATTGTGGTTGAAGGCCTTGGGAGGGCTATTCTTCATGCTAAACTCTGTGAGACTTATCATGGTTTATCTTTTGGTAATGATACAGTTTTAACTCATGTACTCATTGTGGATGACATTGTCATGGTTAATGATGGTTCTCAACAATCTCTCTCTACTCTTTATGAGATTTTAATGCATTTCTGTAAGGCATCTGGAATGCAAATAAATGATAATAAATCTTGTTTATATTTCTCCTATATGGAAGATTCTGAAGTTATTACATTACAGAATATCTTCACTTTTCCTGTTGACAGAATTGAAAATGGCATGAAGTACCTTGGGTTTCATCTTAAACCTTGCAGATATCTTATTAGGGATTGGGATTGGCTGATTATTAAAGTCGAACAAAGGATTCAGGATTGGAGCTTCCGTTGGTTGTCCAAAGGAGGAAAGCTGATTTTGATTAAAGTTGTATTAGAGGCCATTCCAGTCTATTGGATGCATTTCTGGGTACCTATGGGAGTCATAGACAAAATCAGAAAGCTCTGTTTTAATTTTCTTTGGGCTGGTAAATAGAACTCTTTTGGTTTACCCTGGATTTCATGGAAGTTTCTTGCTCTGCCTAAATCTATGGGTGGATGGGGACTTAAAGTCCCTGTTTTATTTGCCAAGGCACTTGCAGCAAAAAATGTCTGGAATATCATTCATGGTTCGGGTTTATGGGTTAAGATTGCAATACAAAAATATATTTATCCATTGAATATTCTGGATTGGATTAGGTCTACTGTTAAAAAGACAAAGAACATTTCTATCTGCTGGAAAGCTGTTCTTTGGGCTTTCGATCTCATTGGAAATTTTCTGGTCTGGAAGATTGGTTCTGGAAATGTTGTTCATATTGGTTTAGATCCGTGGTCTGGATGTAAATGGAGACATACTCTTCCTATTCCTATGTTAGAAAGATTACATTTGGCTGGTCTTCATTTCATTTCTGATATTGGAATTCATTGTTTGTCTGGTTTGATGTCTCAAAAATGGTTATCTGCAGACACCATTGGATTTTCTGACCCTCTTGAGATTGCTGCTTGGAATGGATATATTGCCATTCTCAAGTCTAGCCATGTTAGACTCTCTGCTGTAGCTGATTGCCTTATCTGGAATTTATCTAAAACAGACAAGTATTCCCCTAAAGAGGGTTATGCTGAGCTTATTAACTGAGAAGTGGAATCGAATTGGTGGTGGAAGGTCATTTGGAAGATGAAGTGTCCTCTAAAAACATAATTTTTTAGATGGTTTCTTCTTTCTGGTAAAGCATTGACCTGGGATGTTCTCTGTTCGAGGGGTAGAGAAGGCCCTGGAAGGTGCTTTTTATGTAAACAAAGTTGTGAATCCAATTTTCATATTGCAGTGGACTGCCCTTTTAGTCTATCTGTTTGGACAATTATTGAGGATCATTTGAAACTTAATAATTTATGGAATGGAGATTCCCTGTCTGCTTGTTTTAAAAACTGTTGTTTTTCAACAGATGTGGCACTTATCAAATCTTTACCTATCATTGTACTCTAGTTTATATGGAAAGCAAGAAATAGGTTCTGTTTTGAGGATTTGGTCACAACTCCTGCATAGGTATCAAGCTACAGCTCAGGTATGTTGAAGAATTTACCACAGTCCTTATCTGTGGACTCTATCAGATCAATCTTTGTGGAAGAAATTGATAAATCTTATGCATGGGGTTACTTTGATGGAGCTGCAGCTGGGGACCCAATGATTTATGGGGTTGGTGGTATATTGTTCATATATGATATTCATTATGTTTCTTTCAAAGCAGGTTTAGGATTGGGTACTAATAATTATGCAGAATTATGTGCACTTAAGCTTCTTCTTAGGCTGACTCGGAAGCATAACTTGAATAAAATTCAAGTTTTTGGGGATTCCCAGCTAGTTATAAACTGGGCATCTGGTAAGTATCGATTACTAAATATTGAATTAGCCATGATTCTTCAAGATGTTCACTGTTTAGCTGGTAGTCTTGATTATGTGTCTTTCAAACACATTTATAGGGAACGCAACTACAAAGCAGATACTTTGGCTAAAGCAGGTGGCAGCATTCTTGAAGGATCTTGGAGTACTTGTGAACAGAGAGGCGCATAAATTGTGGAAACCTTTCAGGTTTTCTAAAATGGTTATATGAGCTGTCTGATTTGCAGTTGCATGACTGTTTATTGATGATGGCTACATCCTTTTTGTTTTTATTTGATAGTTTTCATGTGACTTCTCTGCTGGTTATTTTTGGCGATTTTAATGCTTGGGCATTTCTGGATTATGATGTGACCAGTTCTGATTTTTGGTTCCACCCTTGATATATGATGCTATGGCTGAATTTAATATGCTTCATCTTGCCACTGGTGATTTCAAGCAAATAAACCAAGAGCATGACATGCGAGTTGATGGCCTCTTATTTGGCACTGAAATGGATATGAATTTTCTTCATTGGATGGCTTGGAATTGGCCAATTTATGACCTGCTAAATTTTTGCTCAGCTTTAGTTACTGCTTTATCATTCATATTGAGACTACTTCAGCCAGCTAGTTTTGCTCTGGTCTGTTTTTGCTTGTGATCACCTTCGATTCACAGTTGATCTGACCTGTTTGATCAGGAATGATGAAAAAATTCTGCTATGATCATACTTCCTTTGCTGCATGGATGTTAATACAGGCTTGTTCTTTGATTTTTTTGCTGAAAAGTATTGGTAAACATTATGTTCTTTATGAGATTATTTTTTGTATGTAATGACAACTTTACAATTGGGTCAGTTTTTTTGGACATGGTAATGGTACTTTGTGCTCTTCATGAGGCAAATCTATATGTAATGTCAACTTCATAGTTGGCTTTTTTGTATAATGGACTTTGAGGGCCATCTGCTGAATGTGAATAAAATATTTACGAATTTTTTCTTTGGAAAAAAAAAATATGAAATTGGAAATAGGATAGGATTCACTTAGGGATATGAGCCTACGATTAAGTTGGGTACTTAGGGATATGAGCCTACGATTAAGTTGGGTAGAGTAGGGTAGGTTAGGTTAAAGTATGATAGGTTGGGCTAGGTTATGATATCCTAAGCTAACCTAGGGTGGGTTATAGTAGGCTATTTTAGGGTAGGGTAAATGAGAGTTGTCTAGGCTAGGCTAGGGAATACTAGGGTAGGGTAGGTTATTGTAAGGCAGAGTAGGGAAGGTTGTTTTGATAGGGTGGGTTACTAGTTAGTATATGATAAGGGGGTAGGGTGCACTAAGTTAAGGTAGGATATGATAAGGTCAAAACATGACGTGGAGCTTCGGTTTTCTTTCTATTTTTTGTCAGAAATTGTAATTGAGTTTGAAGTTTATTTAATTTATGTTGAAGACGATGCATTTGGAAACACGTCCTAAGTGACACCAACCACAAAATTGAAAGAAGAATCTTCCAATTTTTACTATTTAAGCACAAACGATAATCACAATAATGATATATGAGTTAATAAAATTGTTGTGCAAATTTTGTAATGGGATTTGGTTATTTTGATTTTTTCAAACTTCCCCACAATATCCCTCTATGATATGCCACTATTCTATGGGTCCAAACTTTCTTCAAACTATATTTTCTCATATTTAGAAAGTAAACACTCACACCTACATTTTTTCATATTTAGAAAGTAGACACACTCTTACATTTTTTCATATTTAGAAAGTAGACACACCTACGCAATTTGGGACAAAACAACATTTTCTATGTATATATAAACTAATCTAAGCACAAACCTCATTGACCCTTTTTGCATTAACTTGAATGTCATTTCTTTGTATATTTTTCATACAAGATGGACAGACCAAATCTAAGTATAAACCTCACTGACCCTTTTTGCATCAACTTGACTGCCAATTCTTTTTATATTTTTCATACAAGATGGATAGACTACTCAGTATTCGTTGAGCACAGATCCCATTCTCCTCAGAAGAACCAACTTTAAAATGCTTTAGACATGCATTTAGTCAATCTTTTTTCTTAATATTGCCATCTCTGCAATAGCATACTGCGACTTGATCTAACAAACATTGTCACTTGTGTCAGAGACTGTAGGTCAAGGGATTGCATGATATGAAAAGATCCTCATCTTGGATTGAGGTTAAAACTTTAAAGCACTCTTGGGAGAGCATCTTGGATTTAGGTTTTTGTTAATGTAAAAACACAATACACATCTTTTTTTTTGGATATGGCTAAAGTAAAAACACAATCCACATTATTTTAAAGTTGGGGGTGCATCTTTGATTGAGGTTTAAAGTGATAACCTTCATCAAAATATGGCTGCTAATGACTTGATTTATTTTAAAATTTTATTTTTTACGAAATAAACTTTGAAACAAGCATTCCAATATCACCATAGTTTTTATTTGTGTGTGTGTATTTCCAAACTCACAAACCCATAATATACAATATGAGATGTAGTTTCCTCACCATAAAATAATGATATTTTAAAGTTAAAACCCCAACACTCACTCAGATATACACAAACAAAATGACAACTTTCTTACTGAAAAATACTTAAGAAACTTTTATTTTTATTTAAATTCAACATCAACTTTGTTATAAAATAACACAATATGATAAAACAATGAGAATTGTTTACATAATCTTCTAATGGGTTGACCAATGAACACAAAGTATTACAAAGAAGTAAATTAATGTGTAAGCTTGTTTTTCTACTTTATAAATTATTACATAAATTTAGACATGTTTTACAAAATATCTAGTCATATTTGGAATCTAATAACATTCAAATGTATGGAAAGATGGCAACAATATGAGATGCAGTTTCCTTCATCTAAAAAAATGATTTAAAGTTAAAAAAATCCAATACTTACTCACATATACACACAAAAGTGTATGAATGATTGATAGAAACTTTCAATAGAGATTGAAAAATCCCCATCTTCCTTTTGGTTCTCACTATTAGAACCCTTATAAGCCACCTTTGATCTCTTAAAATTATCACTTATTGAGAAAAGCTTGGCTACCTAGTCTATATGGATGCTATAAGAGTCCATCCATTTCTTTTCCAGTTGTATAAAAGTGACAACCTTCTTATTAAAAATCACACATTAACTCTATATTGTTATATATATTCAACAACATGTTATAAAGGAAGACAATATGAAAAAACAAAGACACATTTTTAAATTATCTTCTTATAGGTTGATCCATGAACACAAAGTTTTACAAAGAAGTCAATTGTTTTATAAGCTTGTTTTTTCAATTTTATAAACAAATCGTATATGTTCTTTTTGCAAAGTATTTGGATTCTAATAATGTGCAATTATCAATTTATGAAAAGATGGCAACTCTAAATTAAAATATTTTTAAAAATCAATTAGCAATATTAGATTTATAATATCTCTACAAAATACATTGTACATTTCCACAAAACACAATTCAAATCAAACGATTGTGAAAGTTTACTAGAATTCAAAATTGAATGGCAATATGTGTATTGCCAACTATCCAAAATATAGGGTGGTTAAATATAAATTAGACAATTTAAGATTTAAGACAATAATAAGAATAAATACACAATGAATAATGAAAACTTTTATATTAAGTTTATATCTTACGTTAATATTTCTCCTCTAAATTGTGTGTGTTTATATGGTTGTTTAAAAGTATGTGTGTTTTAAGTAATCTCACATACATACCAATTATAAGATGAAGAAAATTTATAAGAGGTTCCTTGTACTAAACACTATGTTATTTTGAAAGTTGGCTTTAAATATTATCACTCAAATGCATCACGACAATGGCATTATCCTAAACTAATAACTCAAAGCCACAAGCAACAAAGGTGAGTTTACAACATAAACCCCTTTATTACAACAACAAAATTCATTGCATATTCAACCACAAGCATGGAAACAACAACATATGTTCCCTTGGGAACTACTAAAATACATCTACTTTGATTCCATACACATGAACATCATGGGTTGAGGGATTTTAAAAACATTAAGAGCAGAAATAAGATTAGATGGGAAGTTTAACCAATATTCAACTATTGATTAACCACATATCTCATCTTTCTCATAATAATTGAAAATTAGGATTTCTTCTTGACACGATTCAAGATTTGAGTAGTGACAATGTTGTAAACCTTAATTGATAAAATATAAAAACCCCTTAAGTTAACTTCATGCATGTCAACACCCATCCACATCAGAATAAACACAAGAATGTAGAGAAGAACCTTTAAGGTAAGGGAACAACATCAACTACTCCTTATATAAGGAATCACTCTACAAGCCATGCTTGCTACAAAACATTACATTAAACATGTTTTAATATTAATATTTTCCTTGTGAGTAATCCTAGGGGTCTATGTTAACTACACATTATTATTATATGAATTCCTCTAACAACCTAATGGGCGTATTTGCCACCCACCAACAAAAAATGTGCATATTCCATGATTATGGACATATCATAATCATTATTCCCTTGGATACCTCCCTAGTTAGTCTAGATTATCTTCCTAGCATACATTACATTCCATCCCACTTCGCATGTTTTGTTCTTGAAAGACAGAGAAAGCCATATAATATGATCTACTAGAAAATGTAGTCAATTGGTATCAAACATAGACATCCATCCATCGTAGTGAATTGTGGACATGGCATTCAACTACACCCTTGCAACCTTGACCTTGATTTTGGTTGCTACTTTGGTTCCATGTTATCAATGCGCTGCTCTCCATGCATTTAATTGTAGTCCTATGTGTGCCTCCATATTGGTTTCCTTTTTCATTCCATGTTTCTTGATGCTCCCAACGTTATCTTGATGACCATTATTTCTCATGACAATATACAACAACCTTAGCTATTGGTTCTTATTTCTTTAACTCTTCAACTCTTGGTTCCTTTGTGTCATATATTTCTCAAGATTCTTCTCCATTTTCATGCCATTCCAACAGTTTTTCTACATGTGCTTATGTATCTTTTTCTTGTTCTGATTGGACCTTAGACTCTTCATTTGATGTGTTAGTAGGTGTTGCAAGATTTCTTCATTTGCTACCTTTGGCCCTATAGCAATAGAATATCCTCCAATGTGATTTTCTTTTTCTTGTACCAAATCTTCCAAGACTTCTTTTGCACATAATTTAATATTAATTGTACCAATTGAGTCCATCCATGGATATCCTGAAACAATATCCATAATATCCATATATATGGTATGAAATCTAAACGCAACACATATTTATCCATAATCTTCAAATATTCAAAGCTTGAACATTCTCATCCTAACCTAGGTGCTTTGGATATGTTTTGTGTGAGCTTGCAATATTTTAGCTAAGTTAACATTAATGAAATTATGTTTGCTATCAGTTTATATTGAAATAATATATTTTTGCTGTTGAATACATTTATGAACTTGTAGAAAAAAATTAACCCTAGTTCTCTTTGTATCCTTCTTAGTGCTTTGTTTATGAAAATTACCCCTAGTGCTCTTTGTATCCTTCTTAGTGCCATGATATCGTGTGTCTAAAAGTATTGTCTTGGGTTCTTCATCTAGAATTTCCTTTATCTCTTTGTAGTTATGTCCATATGAGTCCCACCATACATTAGAATCATCCTTTAAATGAATATATAATTCAATTTTTCAACATATTGGATGTTTGGTTGGGAAAATGGGTTGACGCCATCAATGGCTATGCTCAATCGGAGGTTGTGTACTTCATCCTTGAATTTATCGGGCCATGTATCCTCTATATGATTCATGGTAATTGAATCTATTAGGATTCACATAATTCCTTCCTCACTTCGGTGCGTTGCATACCATCCTTGTATCGTAGCTAATTCTATGCAATGAAAGAGCCTTCGAATCCTTGGGATTATAGGCATGTTCCTCAATATCTTATGAGGAGGACCATGTGCTTTAGCTTTGTTTTTTGATTCTTTGTACTTGTCATGCCCACATTTTGGACATATATTTTTTCTGCATATTCGCCTATATATATATACATCATTGGGACACACATGGTATGATATGTACTCAACACCCAACATTTTCAACCTTTGCTTTGCCTCTTCACAAATGTCGGGAAAGACATTATCACTTAGAAGTACCTTATATTTGAATAACTTGTAGTTAGTGGGCAATATAAATGTACCATGTCATTTAATGTTCATAAAATCAACCATTTTCAATGTTGATAGTGTGACAACATTACTCAAAATATAATTTTGTTGATGGTTAGTTACCTCAAAGGTTCCAAGAAACATGCATATGGCATGCCATACATTGCTTTCAAGTTGTATAGTAACATTGTTGTCCCCAAATAAGTAGACTTTGACCAGCCACGTCCAAAGAGAGAGGTGTTAGAAGTCGATTCAAGGATTTTAAAGAATGCTTCAGTGATATGAGCATCATCCCCTAGCTCACTATCTTGGAATGTATGTAGCATCATTGCATCTATTGCATGTGTTTGTCATAATAGCTTATCCATATCGACCTCTACTTCATTGACTTCATTGCCAACATGTGAAAAACTACTAAAACTATAGGAATTCCTAATTGGTGAGTATGGACGCATTGGAAATTGAATAGGTGGTTGATTCAACCATGCTTGGTATGCTTCCTCTCCAAGTTGCACTAATGTTTTAGCCTTCTCTCGATTTGACATTGTACCGAGGTGCAACAAAATATGTTAGACATGTCGCTCATCATTAGAATCCTGATTTCAAAAATATTGAACATTACATCGATGATAATAGCAAGCACAATGCAAATGGTTTGATCTAGCATTATACAAACGAATTTTACAGAAGCACTATAATCATTACCAATAGAAAAATGTTAAGTTGCAAACAATTTATAAAAAATATGTTCAAATTGAGTGATAAATTAACATCACTCCCACATTGAATTTGAAATTTTCAAATTGAGCAATACATTATCAAATAGACCTTATGCAAGGAGATCCTTAAAAATACACCAATTAATTGCCTATTCTACACCTCGTCAGAAAATTGAACAATACATTAACATGAATACCATAAAAATTTAACAAATACAATTAACCAAATAAGAGCATTGTATCTGAGTTAGCAATATAGGTAGTGCAACCCATCAATATGTGTTTGATATTTTGGCGTGACAATTACACCTATGATAATGGTGTGATCAAACATCCTTGAGTCTATGATGAATCACATAAAGAGTTTAGGGAAAGGCCTTTATTTTGGACATAAAATTAAGAAACAATTTATAAATTAAATAAACAATTATAAAACCAAATTTCAAACCAAGCAATCACCGTTTAACATGAATCCCAAGGGGGCATTTAAGGGTTATCCCAATGCAAGGCGTATTTGATGAGTGGTTGGTGGCCTACAAAAGTTATAGTTTATTAACAACTCGTCACTAGGAGACAAATTATGTATTGCATGTACAACAACAAATATGGATGCTTTCCTTTTCATAAAGAACTCCTAGTCATTGAAGTGTTCCTCAAATGAACAATTAGTAGAAAATGAAGAGCACCTAGAACTACTTATGAACCCTACAATGTTCCCATGAGTGCGTGGATGACCATCTATATATAGCAGGTTCTTCCTATTAAAGTTTCCAGAAACATAACCATTCATGCAAATACTATACATAGAAATATTATGCTTGTATTTAACAATATTTAAGTAATCTGACCGACAATATATAGGACCGCAAAATGGCATACGTGCTACTGATTGTTTGGGAGGAATAGGTACACTGTGAAAGGATAAACAACCCATGATTTGTAGCATCTATATTAGACTTGGAAATCATAAAATGATTACCACAAAAGGAGAATTTGATTCTAACATTGGGCATAAGAAGATAATATGACCAAGTGTCATACAAAGCATGGTTGTATAAAGTATGATATTTACTTTGCAAATTCGCAGGAAGGGAGAAGTCATCGCTACCCTCCAACAATTGGACGGAAATTGGTGTGTACTTAGACAATTTTTCTCTCAACTCATGCAACTTTTGATCTTCTAGTAGACATGTGTTGGGTGGAATTCATACCATACTTTGGATCACTATAACTTTCAGTTGGTTGAACATATGAAGAGGGGTTTGCTAATTTAGGACGATACATAGCTGTTTTGGCTTCCAACTTTCCAAAAAATTAGCATATGGAAGTGTTCCTATGTGTCTTTTCTATATCACCTATTGGACTTTTTACAGTGGTAGGGGGTGTTAGACCATGAACATTGGTGTAATGGGTGAGAGTGACACACTAAGGGTTATCCTTCAACCCTTGACATTATGAACAACCACAAATTATTGGGGTCTAATAAAAGAGATCCATCTTAAGATGAATTACTGTCGATGAACCAGGATTATGACTTGAAGATGGTATGTTACAATTGGAGGGGTAAAGTGACTACCCATTTTAATCTATGATTTGCTTGCGGTATTTTTTCTCCTGATAAGAGGTTACGACATTTTAAAATTTGTGGAATATCCAGTGTATTTGAACTCAATCATGAATCGAGATCCCACGATATAGAATAAATCAATATTCATATTCACACGGATGAATAACATAAATTTAAAGAAATATCCAAAATACAAATAAAACCTGAATTTACTGGAGATGGAAAGGGAGAACTAGTCAAACTTTAAACAAGATGGAATGAGATGGAATCTGGAAAATTGACCATTTGATGCTATAACTTTTATCCCCTACATTTGAGTCAAATCAATAATCAATATATATCTCTACATTCCTACAATATTTTTAAGAACTACATCTCAATCTAAATTCCAATATAGTTTGGAAACAATTTTGTAAAAGAAAGGTGGGTGGGTCTAAGCAACATACATATACTATGAAATATTGTAATTGGTGTGATTTAATACTAAAATAACATCTGAGATGAGTATATAATTTTAATCTTAGACATCAAACAACAAGATTTTCAAATTGCATTGGTGTGTCTAAGTAAATAATCACACACTCATGCATTCATATGTGCATTCATATCTATTAGTACACTAGCGCATTTGTTACGTTGCACTTGTACCCAGCGCACCTTCAGGTGTACCCCAGGGAGAGAGGGACAAATTTTTAGACCAAGATGGGTCTTTTTGAGCGATGGCGATCATGGATAGACCCTTTGGTCCTCATTTAAGTGTACTATGGCTTAATGGAACCACAGACTTCCCGTTAAAGAGGTTTTTAACCTTAGGGTTGTTGTCTGGGGCCCCTAAAGGTTGACAAATAGATCTCATGGCTCCATTCCATTCTTGCGCGCTCTGGTGACCTCTACTTCAGCTATGAGACACTTGTATCCAGTCGCGGCCACTTCATACACCCTCTTGGCCCTTCAATCAATGGGTCCTTTCTCTCCTCGACCTTCTTTCCTAGGAGGAAGGAATCCTCCATAGCAGGTCGTTTCCATGATTTGAGGAGGGCGTTGAGGGATTTTATAGTATATTTCTAGGGGTTAGATGGGGCATAACACCCTCCCTCTATCTCGCTCTGGCCTTTCATTCAGAGCGATTCTCTTATTTGAGCATGTTTTGGAACCTAGGGGTGCAAATACCCCAGGTAGCCTAATTGTTAATATTTCTCCAAAAGTTGTTATGCCAAAACAAAAGGATCTCTGAACGAACAACAATCACAACAAAAAAGACAACAAAAATAATTATCCTAGGAAACTCTCGTGGGGGAGAAAACCCAACAAAACTTCCTCAATATAGAATTCAACCAAGTACAGTGTAAGACCCAAAAAATAAGACTAGATGACTTCCTTCTCCTCAAATGGATTGTTTCTCCTATATTTAGTGAACTTGCTTGCCTTCTAAGGGTGTCAAAATGAGGGAGGCACCTCCCCTATTTATACCGATCAGTGGAGAGGCCTAATAACCCTACAGGGTCGACTTCTCCTCATTGTTAGGGCCAAATTTCCTTAGGAGACTCAAAAATACATTTTAATATTACTTTTGTGGGTACTACTGACTCGAATTACAACGAAGGTTTTATATGAAGACTTTACATGACCAACTACAAAAATAACATCCCTAAACGGAGGAACTACATCTTTGAAAGTGGAAATAATAATAATAATACAAAATAGAATATCTTCCGCAGTTACATTTCTTTAACACTCTCTCTTAACAAGGAAGGTATTCTATAACATAACAATAATGAACTCTACCATATGGTATTCTATAACATCGATATTTTTTCTCTATAGACTACAATAAAGAACTCTACCAGGAGAGAAGTGCTTTGCTTGAGACTAAAATAAGTTCTCCCATGTGGTGAATCATCATACTATACTAGTTGTTATATACCACCACTATATTCCAGCCATTGAGGCACTTTTTGTGTCTGTTCAAGAGCATAAATTAGTAATAAATGGAATGTTATCCTGCAAATATAGTTTGAGTGCAATAATTAATGTGTAAATCAACAAGTAGGATGTGTCATCTCTAGATACATCTGGTGAAACACCAAGAGTTGTTGGGTTTCCACAAAAGTCTGAGGGACTGAAACTACGTGGTCTTAGGATGATTCAAGGCATGGAATATAGGGGGAAACTACTCTTGTTTTTACTTGTCTCCTAGCTAGTGTTCCTTACATCCAAAAAGGTACATTATATTGGTATCATAGCACGGTCCTCTTCACCTTTGAGTAGTAATACCAAGCTCCATAAGCTCTCCACTGAAGAAATATTGCAGAACACAACTTCAAGTTGCACCTATAAGGCTTGAACCAATTGTTGAAGATGATGATGTTTTTGAGTAGTATGAAGAGAAATAATCATTTTCTAGTTATGAACAAATCAAATTTATGGATGGAGGATTTCCATGAGATGAGGATGGTTACTTTAGTGACCAAATGCATGATGAATAATAGTGGGATGAACCATCAAAAGCTAGATCAAAATATGATTTAGTAAGGAGGATGGTAATCATGAAAAATATGCCTCATCACTATCAAGAGTATCTCTCTTTAAGGGAAGATATTCATAAGAAAATATATTTCAAAGATTACTTTCAATGCCAATATGGATTTTGGCCCCAAGATGTGGATGAGACCTATTTCAAATGCAAAAAAACTTCAAGGGAAGAACCAATTAGGGGAAAGTCA
>LPNX010592162.1:0-15344 GCA_001517045.1 Pseudotsuga menziesii | reverse complement strand
CAATAAATATGTTATCCAACACAAAAACTCACTTTAGCCATATATTTGACATATTGATATCATGTTTTGGATTTGAAAAAAAATCATGACACTTGGTATATACCTCAAGCCATAATATCAACAAGAAGAGTATCGAACATCCCTATCCCACATGGACATCCTAATTTTCAAACTTTTCCCTTGACCATATAATCACGTTTAATCACCATTCCTGTGCATTTTCAACCAATAATTTTGACCTCAAAGGCCTCGTGGATAAAAAAATTACTATGTACTCTATGTTGTAGCATTTGTGAATTCATAAACACCTTCATCCTTTGGTTGAGGTTGCTTTGTCTTCTTACCTTTATTGTATTTGAAAATTCCATTGTCATTTATTTCCACCCACTTTCCTCTCTATGATTTAGTAGTTCTACGTCGTCCACATCCTTTGTCCATGGTCTCCTTTAGATCATGTAATACACAACAATGAGAATAGTCACATAACATATGCGCACCAAGAGAATATTGTTGAATTTTTCTTGTTAATACACTTGCTTTTCATTAACACACACTATGAAAAACAAAATAGGACATTACACCATTTTTCTCTACACAAAAAAACTTTACACGTGGAACCTTGACAGCTAAAGCTCAAATCTTATGATTTGTCACTTTTTGTAAAAAGGGCATAGTGAATGAAAATTAAGTGAATTTGTAGCGAGAATCAAGCTGCAAAAATAAGAAGTGTGCACAACTTTACCAGATAAGTCTCGACAATTCAATCTTTGCACAACTTTTCCAAATAATAGGTTTGTAGATTAATTAGAGATTCCTAATGTTGGCCTAATCAAAATATGGATATTAGTTAAACACGAAATATATTAGTGGATATAATGGGTCCTTATATATAAAGACAATTTCTATGTCATTTTATGACATAAATACACAACTAGAGATGAAATATCTAATGAATTGACTCTTGAATGTAAACATGTTTCCTAACATTGTCTTCTAAAAGCTTGATTAATTTCATTTTGCTAATTGTAATATTACTTCCAATCAATTATTGTGAGATTCCTTCCCAACTCACCATTAAAAAAACCCATCTAAACTTAGTAAAAGTAGTTATCCCAACTCAAACCTTAGAAGAATAAGAGCATAAAACCTCAAAGAAAACTCCACATTACTATAAGAGCCTTTATTATAACTATGTTTTGAAGAGGAATCCAAAACAAAGTAATTCGAACAAGTTCATGCAAAGATTATATAACACCCCATTATGGAAATACCTTTTATGTTAATCGAATAGATTATGGTTTTCCATCTTTCTTGGCCGAATAAGAAAACATGGCCTTAAAAACTAGTGATGGTTGGCAATCAAACCTTGTATAAAATTTAAACTTTGTACATGAATATAATCGAACTTATCTTGTTAAGATTTAAGAATGTTCCATTTAATTTGTAAATATATAAAGGGATAAACACTTGTAATTGTTAACAATTAACTTTAAAAGTATTGTTTAACTCATTTCATGGAAAGGTTTAAGAATGACTCCCTAATAGTGGGTAGACATTTGCACTTCTAGCTAGGTTGGAGTTTTCTTGCTTTATAGGAATTTTCCATGATATTGCTTGATTTTATATATAATATGTCAAGAAATTAATCTACAAAGTCTATATATGAGTTAAAATACAATAAAATAAAGTAGAAAATATAAAACATTTGATGATCATGTTAAATGCTCATACAAAATTCTCATTAATGAACTGGTTATTTATTTGTGTTTAAGGCTTTGTAGATAGTTATCTTGTCTCTAAAATTTTCTCTTTAATGCAATCATATTTGTAATTGACCCTTTCATATAGTTTTCCTCAATGACATTGATTGGGTGAAATACATCAAAATAAAAATAGTGAAATACATTGATTGGGTGAAACACATTAAAATAAAAATAGTAAAATACATTGATTGGTGTGAAATAGCATTATGTCACCATTCAAACTTGTATGGGTCATGGATAGATATTACATAAGCATCAACCAATGTGATTATGGTATACACTATTTAAGTTTTAGGTGTACATTGAATATTTTATATTGTCTTTTTGGAAAAAAAATCATATAGATTAGCAAATATACAGAACCTCAACCTCTTGAATAAATGGACACAGGCTCACAATGGGAATTTATAGAAGTGGATGAAGAAAAGGAATACAGATACACATTTGATGTAACTAATGATTATTCCCTTCTTGATATTGTTTTCGCATTCAATGGGTTATAACTTGCATTATTTATTAACATGGTAGTCCTTGGAGTACTTGATCAGTTGATTTTGAAATATGGTCACAAATTGATAAGATTAGATATCCTTGGTTATATGGATATTACAATGGTCATAGCTCATAGGTCATAGGTTTTATTTATTTATAATAATAGGAAATACATATGTATCAAAGCTTTTTGAATAAAAACTATGTAAAATGCTTTGTTGAATTTTTCCTAGAGCTATGAAAATGTTTGTTTTTATAATGAGAATGCGTTTTGGAATATAGACTAATAATGGTAGGTCACTCATGCTACAATCCATAACTTCATCCTCATAGTTTGACAAATTCATAAGACCATGTCATTCCTCTATGGATAAACTTAGTGCTTATATGGAAGGTAACCCTTTACTAGAAAAAAGATATCAAATGATCTAGCTTATCATCTCCAAGTTAGGATATAAATTAAGCGCAATTTGAACCGACTTTGACCCTAAAGGATTTTACATTTAGTGTTGATGTATTTGTAACTTCGGAATGTATTCACTTGTATATTTTATATTGTATTTCATTGTACCCCGACGGAGATGTTTGTTCCTTCGATCGAGAGAGTCATTAATATAATAAAGTCATGTAAAGTCATTGAGGTGAACCCTCCGTTGTAAGTCGGGGCAATAGTCCCCTTAGTTGAGGGGTATTAGGGTTATTAGACTCTCCTAGTGAGGTCGGCCCTGTAAGAGTAAAAATCAAGTGGAAAACAAGTATAAATAGAGAGTGGGACTCTCTATTTGGAACACACACTCACTCAAATGTAGCACATGAGTGACAGAAGAGGAGGTCGCACAAGTGAGAGAGAGAACAACTGTTGAAGATCATCTTTTTGTTTTTGGGTTTTACTTTTGCTATTGGTGCTCATTCTATCTCTGAGCAAGTTGTGGGTTTTTCTCCTTTATGGTTTCCTCGAGGAAAACTCTTTTTGTCTCTTGTCTCTTATGATTATTGCTATGCATGTTATTCTCTTAGATAAGATCCTAAATCATATTGATTAAATGATAAAAATCTAACATGGAATCATAGCTAACCTGAGAAGAAGATACTGTGTGGCTGTAGAAGCCAGGGATTCTTACTTTTTGGGTCTCTCTCCACATATCATAAAAAAAAAGAGGCTATGCTAACTCTCCATTGAAGGGCACATCTTTCTGTCGAAGCAGAATTTGATTCTGGTCATTTTCAGTTTTTGACCTATCAATACTGCAGGAAATTAGGGCTTTTCACAGAAGAGGAATTTTTGAGTGAGCCTAACATAGGATTGCTCTCCTCCTCAAAATCGAAATTTAGAGACCAAGATCGAATTTTTTGGTTGGCTAAAACTCCAGGAAATTCAAACCCTAATTTGACCCCAGACCATAAAACCCTAAAAGACTAAAACTATTCATTTTGGTGCATTCGTTATATCTCGAGATTGGAGAAGGATCAAGAGCCAAATTTTTTAAAGGCTGAAGATAAATTCCTGATGTACCCTGTGTAAAAGTTTCACCCTTAGATTCGCTATATTCTGAGAGAGATGATTCCTCCAAATCAGGGTTCCAGCCTCTCTTGGTAGCCTGGTAGGACTGCACTTGGTGATTTAATGTGAAACAGATAAGGGGTTTTTCAGTCCTTTTTAATTCATAGTCTATCTCAATTCAAGTCTCGAGCTATCTGCAAAACTAAAGATTCATATGCTCTGATTACGAATAACCAATTGGGTGTTTTATTGGAAGAATTTAAAAAAAATTGATGAGTGCTTCGTTTATATTCATGATAGGGTTGGCTGCATAACTATTTTTATCATCACTGATAAGGATTCAGACATAAAATAGATAAATTTTAGAATGTACTAACCTTTTGAGGTTCAACAGCTAGGCTCCAGCTAAATTGCAAATGAATACTGGGTGGTCGACACATGGATTTTTCTATCTTGTGCTCTGATGCACCCTTAGACTAGCCTGTTAGTGCCACTGTCCAGCCTCTAGGCTCCATCCTTCTAAATTCCAAGTTCTAGGGTCTTACACCTCTAGGGTCCATCCTTCCAATTTCCAAGGTCTTATGCGACACACTCACCATACTTTGGAGTCTGGACTCTCAGCCTTAAGAAAAGACCCACTCTCATCCTCAAGAAAAGACCCAGCCTCAAGGCCCTAGGGTTTCGAACACAACTCAAATTGTAACACACTCATGACTTGAGGAAGCTGTAACTTGCAGAATCCAGAACGAGAACTAGTGTCTGGATTCGCAGGCAAGTCAGCCTAAATACAACAGTGAACAGACGTACATAAGAGCAAAACTGTTTCACACAGGTTTGAATATAATTATGCATCCGACTAGTTTGGATCGCAAACCAACCTTTCTGTGTTTTGACACTGCACTACTACAATATGGGGTTGTTTAAGACAAATTTTAGAGACAATATTAACATATTATCTTAAATATTTTATGGGAGTTGAGACGATTTTAAGACAAATTTTAAAGACGAAATTAATATATTATCTTAAATATTTCTTTCTAAATATTTTATGACAGTTAAGGCGATTTTTTAGACAAAACTAGATTAAAAACTTACTTTCATTATTAAATTTTTGATGTTGCTTTTTTCTTATAAAAAACTAAAGCTGATTTTTCGGGATTTTTGGGAAGGCAAAAGGATTTGGGGTTTTGCATTTTGCATGAAGCTTTTTCTCAACCAGAAGGATTGCGAGAGAGATGGTGATCATCACCCACATGTACATGTACTCCGAATGCTCAAATGGTTAAGAGAACCAAACGAAAAAGTTGGTGGGAAGTTTCAGAGGAAAACCAATTTAAAAGAATGGAGAAGAACACCATGAAAAGTTGTAAGGATGGAGGTCGCAGGGACGAGGTAGCTTGCCAGCTTGTTAATGGTATGTATGATGCTTGTTACACAAGCACAATCTCAGAACAAAGTTATGTCCCTATGCTATTCGTATTTGGGGATTCTCTCAGCGACAATGGAAACAATAATTTCCTTCCTTCTGTGGTGAAAGCTAACTCTAGACATCAACCTTTTACAATTCAAATTCTGTTGGAACAATTGATTTTTTTTTGCGAGTTTACTTATATTGATTGTTTCTCATACATAGTGTTTTGTGTTGTGATTTTGCTAAGGAGTAGGAGGAGATATGGACTCGTCTTGATATTCAGTGGATTCCAAGAGCCTCTTCACAACCAAGCAATGTCTTCATCCTCTACATAAACAGAAGTTATTTGTTTTGAAACTCTTTTCCTTGTTTTTGATTCTCCAACTGTATGTTTGGAAATTTCATTCCTCATGATTGTTAAGATTGATATCGAACAGAAAAGTAGCAATTTTGTTTCGCTGTGATGTTTTGATTAAGTGTGTTTTTTAGTCCTTTGGAGCAACTTTGGTGTCAAATTATTTAACACTCTAGGTAAGCAAAGTGTACGATGAGACGTTAAGGATAGAGCTTTTGCAGCTATCAACACTTTTGTTGAAGTACCTTCCGAATGAGCTCGAGCTTGTGAATAATACAATAAAAGTTTTCAATTTTGTGTGGAACCATCTCAAGGAAGATGATAACGTCAATAAGCAGTGGGCCTTTGTTAAAGTTTGCCAATTTCTTGTGGCTGATAAAGTTACTCCTTATAATGTGATACTCCAGGTAGAGGATATAATCTACAAATGTCTTTTTCGTTTTTCAATCGAATTGGCTGACTTTATAAGTGTCATAGAAGCTCTTTGCTTTTACTTTTCCTATAGTAAGAATTGTAAATTAGCTACAGTTGTTGATAAGAGTAGGCCATTGATAAGAGGCTCCAGTCTTCTTAGAGAGAACACCAATAGCTGGGAATAATGTAATAGACACATCATGGCTTATTCAAATCACCAACAAAACAAATCACCAAATCCCACTACAATTAAATATCTACATATGGAATGAGAATTTTCTGGAGATATATGATAGTTTTCTTCTAAAGCATTTGTCCAACTTCTTTAACAACAACATATTCAAGAACTTTTGGGATTTTTCCTCAGAGTAAAGGAACACATGCATATATCCATTTGAAGCTAGAGTGTGGATGTTTCTTTCTCGATTAGAGTAGTACAAAGTATTCATTTCTGACCATGACTTAGATAAGATTGTTTAGATTCCAACCTGCAAAAAATTCTTGGACCAGTCATTGTGATCTTCATTGAAACTATAGCTAGGCTATATCAAGATTCCTGAAATTCTTTCTTTAGTTTCTTTAAAATGGGCAGGCGTCATTTTCCATTAGCATGCCACTTACTGGCCTCTTTTGAGTGGACAACATCATATACCTTCAGAATGTTTAAGCTATTAGAATAGAAACTAATGCTTTCCATATGTAAGTGTCGAGAACCCTGGTTTATCGAGTGCGTTGGATATGCATGAGAAAACATAATAATATGGAAATTTATGTCATCAGACATGGTAAGAAAACATGGCGCAAATTATACAACAAACAGTAAAGGTGAACCAATATTTATAGGAAATTATTGAGTGAGATTGGAGAATTAATTGGGTCAACCAAGCATAAAGTGGACATTTTGTCAATGCCTCTTATCTATTTGATAATGTTTTGGCATGAGATATCTAATTGGCAATGAAGTTATTTGACATATTTTTTCTACATGCACTATATTCTGCTACTAAAAATATGAAAAATGTTTTTAAACCAGTGAAAGCGATGCAGTTGTAACTTTCTAGGTAGTTGGTATACTTTTAGGTTGTGCAAAGGGCTGTGTTTCCTTCTACAACAACTGGGACGTGTGCTCGAGGTGATGGAGATGGATAAAATGGTACATGGAGATTCAAGTTATGCTTCTTGGATGTGCAAGATTAAACAGATGGATAGAAATGAGAAAATGAAAGGGTTGAAAAGACTTGTACTCTGGTCAACATGGAGATTGCAGCACATGCTATTAGCACATATCATTTTTGCATTTTGGGAGAAAATTATTTCTCCAAATATTTCCTTGGTTGTCACTACTTTTTGTAAAAACACGTTCGATGATATTTGTGATGGTGGAGCATTTATCTTTTAGCTTTCACTATGTTGATATTCAAAGGCCAGGTGGAATAGATTCGGTTGGTTTTAGATCATGGTAGGAAGTGATAGTGAAGTGATAGTGATAGTTGAGGCATTCTAGATGAAACCGACATAAACTATGTGAGTTTTATGTCTATCCGAACTCCTATTCCAGAATTCATTTACCATGAATTTTTTTGGGAAAATTCTAGATATATTGCTGGACTCTGCACAGGTGTATGAGTTTATGTAACAATGAGTTTATTTAACAATGCATATTTTGCATGATTATGGAAATAAATATAATTGAAAAAAATTAAATCATTATTATATGAATATGTGTTCCATGGATTGAGCTATATTCTTTATCTTGATTTATTATATCATGATTTCCTATGCTAGTCGTTTTTTAAGAGATTTTTTTATATAATATATGATAGTATTTTTTGTTCTTAGCTCTTAAAATTTGTAATTTGTGTCTATTTCTTCATCAATTGTTGGCTTTCTTGGATGTGCACCATTTATAAATTCTTCATCTTTACTAGGCGGTCCATCACCGATCACCAGAAGCATAGGTATCATCTTTTGAAAGAGACATACTAAGCATGTTTAAAATTTGAAAGCATTCCTTTACATCTTTAGAATGCAATTATGAAGTTGCGTCTAAGACCAACAAAGACTGGACCTATCAAATGATGGTGTGGGAATTCTTGTAGAGGATTGAAGTCATTGTGAATGGAGCCTAGTCCTTCAATGGAGATGCGCAAAAAATTATGGATGATCTCAACGATTTGAGTGCATACACTGAAGATTTCATATCTATCAGCCAACTTGAGTAACAAAACCTACAGTTAAGCTGCATTATCTACATCTTTCATTTGAAGAGAGCGGTCGTGATGTCTCTAGCAGAAGATTGTTGTCAGTGTGAAGAGTAAGAAAGATTGTTTTTTAGTTGGAAAATAGCTGCTTGCTCCATAAATTTAAAATACCGAGCCATGTTTGTTGTGTGATAATATGAGAGCCACATCTGACTCGATCTGCCTGCCAGCAGCTGTCTTGAAACCCAAATATTTATTGAGTTTGTAAGATCAACACTAACGGTTGAACATCGTGTTGATGCTACATGAAGCCTCAACCTTCTTGTTGCTACTATGAATTAATGATGAATGAATTCATAATGATGAATGAATGTGTTGGAGAAAATGAGAGTTGGAGCTACCTGTGCCTCACAAAAGCTATCTCCCAAGTTTTGCAGTGAATGGAGCTGACTTAAGAGACTATACATTGAAGACTGAGTCTTATTCATTATCTTCTTGTTAAAGCAATAACCCTCCCACCTTAGAGCACTTACACTATTTAAAATGTAGGCCGCCACCTAGCTGCCTGGTGTTTCCATTAAGTCTTTTCATATAAGAGTTACTAAGATATGATTATGAGCTCTAGATTCGTTGGAAGCTCATGTGACCACAAGAGGGTTTGGGAGACTCATCATTTGGCACAATTGAGTAACGACTTTTATTCTTTTCTCTTTAATAGATGAATGAGTGAAATACAATGAGTATTTTAGGCTTTTGTGATTATTCCTTAAAAACTATCTAAAAAATAGAAATATTAAATTTGATTATATGAAGTTGTAGGATGCTAGCTCAATGGTAGAACAGTTGCATTATATAATGCAAAAGGTTGGTGGTTCGATTTCACTGTACCCTATCATAAATATTTACATTCTATAACTACTACATTGAGGGGTATTGAGACAATATTTTTGTGAATTGTCTCAACTTAAGACAAAACTAAAATTTTGTGTTGTCTTAAATATTGTCTTTAACCGGGTGTCTTAAACTATTGTCCTAAATAATGGTTTTAAACTATTGTTTTTAATTTCAGACAATTTATCATCTTAAATTAATTTTGTCTATGTAATTTTGTCTTAAACTATTGTCTATGTAATTTTGACTATACTCTAAAATTCTTCTCCACTGATGGATCTATTTTTATTTTTAATTTTTTTAATTTTGCTAACACATATGGTGAACCTGTTGTGTGTAACACCCTTTTCTCTCGAGTTTCCTTCCGTCAACCTTATACGATGGAAGCAATTGAAACATTTTTTCTGTCACATTGAGGATTTGCAACATCTTTGATATGTGTTGAAGGTGAAATATTCCACAACCAATGTAATTACATCTTGGTACATTATGACAACACGGATTGTTATTTTACGGCTTACTGTAGCCTTTTTCATCTTACATGGAGTTGTAGGGATATTGCTACAAAAGATTTTTTCAATGGAATTTCCCTTAAGGCTTCTGATATGTGTGCAAAAACTAATTTATATACATATATTTATTTGATTAATGTGGCCACTACATTATCTAGCTTTCCCATTGCACATATTATATGTGCATGATTTATATATACTTAATGATTTGAATATGCATTTAGGTTATGTATCAAAATTGTCATGTTTTTAAAGGACTTTAACAATGATTTGGGTTGTGATTCAAATTTCAAGAAATCCGGTTTTGACTTCTTTTAACAAGAGGTAGCTACTTTTTGAACTAGCGTTTTTGACCCACAATATCATTTGTTTGTCGTCACATGCTATTAATAGTCTTGGATTTTTGACTCACAGAGTACAATAGGCATTGCATTTTCCAATTCAATAATGTTCATGTTAGTCACTTTTCTTGTGGCTGCTATGTAATCAATCACCAAACATGAATTCCCTCTGGAAGTGAAGAAATGTCATTGCATAATTGGCTACATAATCGGTGGTGCGGGAAATGAAGATTTGAATTTGAAAGTAGATACCTATCTTAAACATTGTGTAGAACTCTGGAATTGATTTCTTGTGGAATCCAAAATGGGACAATATCAAGTTATGCTATAGACTCGCAAAGGAGTCGCCTTTGGGATTACGATTCTTGTAAATCTTAAGCTTGAAAAGAAAAAGTGATTAGAAGTACAATGGCTATCGATTCAACCCAATTCCAAATCTTAATAAACGTTTATCAAATATTTTTCTTCGAGGGATTATTGGCTAGGATTTTACATTGACATTTTAAAATGGTTCTTATGATTCTTTGCGTCCTGAAAAATTATATTTTGCCCATAAAAAATATAGATATAGACGATTTGCAAACCAAGAGGTACAAATTTGTCTACCTTTGATTGTATAACATGTGCAAATTTACTATAACAATATATATCTATTTTGGATTGTAATTTTTTTATTGAAGATGTTTGTTAAGCCATTTCTACACCAATACAGTGTTGTGTTGCGGATGACTGGTGCTTATTAAACATCAATATTATCATGAAAGTGGTAGATGTATGTGCTTTGAATGAATTGATAAGGGTGATTTAGCTATGGTTTAGCACGGAAAATGTCGAACCAAGTAATTTATTTAATTATGGTTAATCATGGAGAATGCCAAGTCAATAGACCGACTGAATATTTTACTCTTAAAAATAGTTGCCTTGTCTTTTAATTGATAAACATGCTTGGTTTTTATTTGAATTTTTATAAAATATGTTATAATATGTTTGATTTATTTTGTCCCATAGTCCACATATGTATAAGGTTATTTTTTCAATTACGAGCTAAGGCTAGCCCCTAAACCTCGAGCTTGAATAGCCATACCCGATGGGAACTTGAATGGCTTATGATGGGATTTGGATAGGTCTTAAGATGGCGTTCATTCCCAATTCGAAGTGTATTGGAGCTGAAGTACATACATTATACATTGTTGTTGCTTAATAGTCATACCCGAAATATTGTATGTATCCCTTTGTCACATTTAACCTAGCATTTAATTGAGGTACGTACACGTGTGTAAACAATTGGAGTATCGAACCATAGTCATAGACAATTGTTTTGATCTTCCCTTGTGGAGTAACAAGTGTAGCTGGCGGAGTTGACTGTCCGAATAGGTTCGGTAACAAGTGTAAGCTCGTGGGGTTGACTATCCGAATAGGTTAAGTGGTAAGTGGTTTGGAAATTGGAAGGATACTTACTACCTGTGGTTTTTTAGCCGTGCTCAATTTACCCTGTGCATTTACCTTGCCTTGTCATTAATTTGTCTTGATGAGGGTTTTCTTACAGATTCTTCTTAAATTTTACATGTTGATTCATTATAATTACAATCGATATAATTTAAATTTTACATGTTGATTCATATTAAATTTTACATGTTGATTCATTATAATTTACATGTTGATTCATTTTACTCTTCCATTTATATTTACTGTGATTGAATTCTGGGAAAGATTTTCCACTCTTGCATGCCATTGTACAATGGCTACCAGGTAATTTATTCTATACTATTATTACCAGGTAAACTTGAATGTACAATGAGGAATTTTGCTATTATTATTATTGTGAAGATAAACTTGAATATACAATGAGGAGTTTTACTATTATTATTACTGTGAAGATAAACTTGAATGTACAAATTATGAGGATTTTTGTTTTACTGTTAGTTACCCCTAGGCATTCTAGGAGTTTAATAAACCGTATTATATTTTGATTGGTTGAGAGTAGTAAGCGTTTAGCAAAGATTTCCCTTCTTGATTAGTTTAGCAAAGCTTTCACTTCTTGAGGGTAGTATCTACAGAGACGGTTACAGCATCTACAAAAAGCTGTTGCACCTCACCCTTTCAATCTCTTAAGCCCACTCACCATTTCAATATCTTAAAAAAGCTAAGCATCCACTCGCTCCATGCTGCCTGCCAACGGTCATTTATTCCACAAAAGCAAGTAGCTCCATCTATTTAAAGAAGCCCCTGCAGGATTTAATTTCTGGTTCTTGTTCAGAATGATCTTGAATTGATCGTTCCATTTTCCTTAATTCATGCTCCAGGCTGCTGTATTTTATTTGTTTACATATTATTCTGTTCTTTTTGTTTTCTTTCTCGTATGGATAAAGTTTGAATCTCTTCCTTTTGCTTGTTTAACTCTTGAGGTTGGATTGTATATTTCTTGAGGTTGGATTGTCTGTTTCTGAAGTTTTATTTTTCGGTGCACCGAATTTTGTCTTTTCATTTTCTATATGCTTCATTTCATAATATCCATGATCATCCCATGACCAAAAACCTATGGCAGCTTGGAGTGCATTAAAAATGCGGCAGTGGAAATTGGAGCTCAAGCCGTCCCTGAGAGGTAATATTCTGATTTGACATTTTGTCAGCGTTTATTTAAGTTTAAGGTAACCTTGAATAATTTTAAGGACATGGATGAAAATTTTGGATTCAGGTTGGTGGAATTTTATTCATTATTTATTATAACATTCTTAGATGTTTGTGCCTGGCCAGCTATTTTTGTGCAAGGCTTTATATAGGTATTGGACATCAAAGGCATGTTAGGAAGATACAGTACTTTTTATTCAGGTGCGCCTGCCTTTCCTTCCTTGCACATTTAATTTAAAACATGTTTATTTTGCAGTACCATCTCCAATATATTAAATGATTGTCATTAAATATGATGACCAATAGATTTGATCAGATTTAATATATAGGGTTGCTAGCTGTAACCATGAATAATTCAGTGAGTAGCATTTAACTTTAGCAATTATGGTTTTTCCAATCTGATCCAGTTTTAAGTTTCTATTCTCACCTTCAGATTTAAATGGAATTCATATGTTTTATTTGAACTAAATTACAGAAAACGGTCTTATTTTATCCCACAAAACCGTGTGAGGAACCATTTTTCCTGGGATATGAAAGCACTAAACCATAACCGTGTGAGTGACAATTTCCTGGGTATGAAAGTCTGACCTGTGGCTGATTATTTGCTGGAGTTTGAATGCGTGACCTGTGGCTTTCATAGTTATTCAACGAAAGCGCAGAACCAATTAATTATTGAATAATTAATTTTTTTGGATAGTTCATATGCATTTTTAATTTGTGTCTCGGATTGTATGAAAAAGGTTTAAGTGGCTTTAGTTTTGGTCTAAGTTTAAATTTAGCTGCAGCTGGACTCCAGCTATGGAGAAGTAGAACCATACACGGATCTAAGCTAGAGAATGGTAGCGCTCAGGGAAATAAAGTGACATAGAAACAACATACTCAACATATTACATTAATTATATGAGCCAGCCCATCTTGGTGCCAATTTCTGCCACATATTTTATAACAGCGAACCAGCCACATATTTAGTTACTACCGATTTTCATGTGAGTGTATTATTTTTGCCTACTTGCCTTAAATAGAGCATATTTGGGAGGGGGAGAAACATAGGTGTGTTCGACCTTTAGTTTTTGCCTTGCTATTTTTTCTTGTAAGGGTGCATGAATGGCCGGACTTAGCCATTTAACCATTTTATTGGCTTCACGGGTCAATGCTTGCTAGTTTGCTGGTCCCACTTCCAAACGTGAGACTTATTTGATTCCCCTTTATTCTATTTGGGAGAAATCCTTTATTTGCTTTCGGTAATAGGGGTTTCCAATTTTAGCAAGGAGGTTGTATCCTTCATAGCCGGCCTACAGGCTGTAACGGGGTTACCTCTCTATCAGCGGGGTACCTGTAATTTAAATAGAAAATGAAAAAATTTAATTTTATTATTTTATTACATCTCATACTTAAATATAATTAGCTTTCTATAATTTAATTAAAACTTATTATTTTATTATAGAGTATACTTAACATATAAATTTATACTTTACTTTTCCTATAATTTATATTTTATATTTTACATTATATTTAATAATTTTTTTTAGTATTTTTAATTCTAAAATTTCAACTTGTATCCTTCATAGCCGGCCTACAGGCTGTACCGGGTACCTCTCAATCAGTAATAAAGGTGGTGGCGAAAAAAATGATTTCATTATTTTATTGTATCTCAAACTTAAAATATAATTAATTTTCTATAATTTAATTAAAATTTATTATTTTATTAAAAAGTATACTTAATATATGAATTTATACCTGTGTTGCATGGGTACCCGTACCCAGGGGTCGGGTACACGTACCGGTACCGGGTACATGTACCGGGTACTTGGGTACGGCAATGGTACGTACCCAGACGTACCCTCACGTACCATGAACAGTGTTGCCGTACTGGGTACTTCATAAAAAAAATTTGGGTACATTTGGTGAAAATGGTACGGCGTACCTCGATTTTGGGTACGGCTATGGTACGGCCAGTATATAAAACTAAACCAAACTAATACAATTTGTTCCCACAGTTGAAGTCTAGTTCTAGTGATTTATCCTTCTTCAAACAAATATGTAGGAGCTATGATAGGATTGGTGGGAATTTTCAACCCCAAGATTTACATGGAAAGGTTGTAGGAGCTTTTTAACTCAACACGGATAATGCCTCACTGCTTTTTTGATTTGAATTTTTGTTTGAATAATGTATCACTGCTTGAACATAGATTTTAATGGCAATTCTTCACATAACATGCTCATAAATTATAGCAAGGAAATAACATTAACAATGATTTAAATGGCTAATAAACAGACACCCAAAAACATAGTAAGAAGGTGCTTTTTACATGCCTGTAGCAGCCCATTGACAGATCTGGAAATGAACGTTGAGATACCCAAGTAATGTGGCCATACAATGTGATGGCAGTGAGAAAATCTTATAATGGCTTAGATCTTAAATGTGCTGTAGATGACTATTGGGAAAACTTCATCTTTTACTTAAATATTCAGATCTGGAAATGAGAGTTATTTGACTCACAATACAGAGTTATGAAAGTACTATAGCAGCCTTAGAATGTGCTGGGACTGACAATCAATGGATGAAGATGTAGACTCTGGTATAACAAATCCTGTAGTAGCTTTATTCTTCCCAATGCGCCCAATGGAAGTATGTAAGCACAATATAAGAGTGAAGATTTTACCACATTGATATTTCAAGATATGGCACCCTGGAAACTACTGGTTACACTCTTCCCATGAATCATTTCATGTACATGAAGACCCATGACTATATACTGTCAGCGGGCATTAACAATATTGACGTGGGTGCTGTATATACAAATTGACTTAATGCTTTTGGTGATTAATAGTACA
>LPNX010592107.1:36232-60654 GCA_001517045.1 Pseudotsuga menziesii | reverse complement strand
ATTTTTATGTGAGTTTTGAATTTTTCCTATCTGCTTTTACATTTTAATGGCCAGGCATGAATTGATCTTGTGCTGTAGACAGGTTTAAGTTTAACTGTCGAAATCTTAAAAAATTTCAAGCATGTTTGCATAATTGGCTTCATATTTCGTTACAGTACAAGAAGAGTCTGTTTTTCTCCCGATCTGCTTTGACAGTGGCCTAGTTTTACTCAGATGATTGAAATTTTATGTGTATTTGATAATGTCTATAAAATCTGCTGACCCCCCAGGCATAAGAGAATGAAAAGATGCACTACGCAAATGCCTGAAGTCAATGATGCTAATGATGTGTCTGGAGGGATTTTGGAGAAGTTCCCAAAGCGCCTGAATTTAGATATTTAAACCTTATTATAATATTTTCATAATAATGATTTCTAAAAATTAAAAATAAAATAATTAAAAAAATTTAAAACTTTAAACCGACTTAAAAACCTAGAACCTATTATGCTTCACACTAACTATAAATACTGACGGGATTCTTGGTCTTTTACCTCATGCTTCAGTTGTCTCCTAATGATGATCCCATAGTAGGGATCGAAACGTCGAGATTTGCGAAATCATACAACGCAGCTCCTTCTTATTTACAATTCTTCACTGCGTAAATGACTACTTTCATAAATACTAGTTACTGGTAAGTTGTAATAGTAATAATTATGTAGTTTGTAGATTGATATCTATCATAAATTTGTGTGAATATCATCATTGTCAAGAAATAAAAACTTCTTAAAGGGTGCTAGCTCAATGGTAGAGCTCCTGCCTAATTATAGGTAGGAGGTTGGTGGTTCGATTCCTCTGTGCCCTATCATAAATTTGTGACTACAAAAACGACTAAATTCACATATATACGACTATTAGTAGCTAATTTCCTGTATCTTAGTCGTATTTAGCTTAGTCATTAATATGTTAACATCTAGTAGTTTATTTAGTCGTATATTTGGTCATTAATGGTTGCAATGAGTGACTAAATTAGCGACTAAATCAATGACCAACTCAGTGATTAAATCAATGACTAAATCTGTGACTAAATCAATGACTAAATCATTAACTATCAATGACTAAAAAAATGACTAAATCATTGACTATCAATGACTAAATCAATGACTAAATCAATGACTACTAAGTCAAGCTATTAATGACTAGTGAAATACGACTAGCTATAAGATAGTGGTAATTTGCTACTATTAGTCACCAACTCAAAAATAGTCGTTTATAGCCTGATTTTAGTCATTTTTTTAGTCATTAATTGCTCATTTTCTACTAGTGTAAGTAAGTCATTCGGACTCTAAATTTAGTGATTGATGGCTCTAACCTTAAGCCAAAAATCATTCTTGATCAGCCAGCTAGTCAGAACCAGCTTTCAGATCAACAATCGGACACATAATGCCTATTTTCTCAAAAAAGTCAGTTTTGAGTAAAGAAATGAACTTTTATTTAAAAATGATTATTTTGGAGAAAAATAAAACTCTCCAAATTAATCCAAATTCAGTAAAATAAAAGGCTAAATGACATCTCATGGAGCACTTATGATGATTGGAGTTATCATAACTCAGCTTCAGTCATCATTAAGAGAGCAATTATTTTATTATCAGTTATCAGACATGTCATCTCTAGCTAAAGACGGGATGGAGAGCTCTTATTGGTCTGGTGATTTGATCGAGGTGAATATTGAAGCTTACACCATTAGTAGTCTTCCCATACCTAACAAAGTAGGTTTCCAGACCTAGCAGGCAGCTTTCCCATGCAACAGGGTGCCTCCTTCAGTAGCTCATGCCCCTCTCTCTCCCGAGGGCACCTTCCACACATGTGGGCTCATCTGTGGGTGGATTTCATTGTTTAGGGATGGAGTGGGGGTGCCTTGCTTGGTTGGAGGCCTCCTCTTACTCTTGGTTCTTTGATTTAGGTTTGGACCTCTGTTTGGTGTCCAGGCTAGTTAGGGTTTGAGGTTTGGTTTTAGGGTTTTAGCACTCTCTCATTGTATAAATAGAGGTTATTTCAGCTCTATCAGGGTGGATGATTGATGTAAAGAACCTCTGGTAAAATATTGTAATGCTTGTTTCTCTTATGCAACCTATTTTGTAATAAAGAAAGGATTTGGAGGCTCATGTTGTGTGGAGCCTGGGTGCATATGTTCTTGCTAATGAGGTGAAATTGTTCTAGTTTCTTTACTTTTGATAATGTGTGGGTATTAATACATGCTTTAGAGGGATTCTATAAGCACGTAGGAATAGGTATTTGTAGCTTCAAGTTACCTGTTTATTTCATTTACTTTCAAAACCCTCAAAGAGCATTGTTTTATTCAGCTGTAATTCGTGCTTTTGAGATTTGATTAGTAAATAATACATGTTTTAACCTCCATGTTGCCAAGTGTATAAGATTGTTTTGCAGATCACTTCATTGTAGCAAGTAAGAGGATGAGCTAAGTTTCATCTACTCTTCTTGGAGCAAAGCATATGTACCTAGCCGTTGCATGCCATTGGGGTCCAAAGTGATTTCAGGGATTCAATATCCAAGTGGTTCATCTTCTCCATTCACCCTAAAGTCAAATTTTCTCATTATTTTACTTTATGTTGTGTTTCCTCCTTTCACACACCTGGGTCACGTGGCAGAAATATTCAAGCCACTCGGTGTGTCCTTGGGGGCAAGTCTCGAGTCAAGGCTATCACCTTGTTCTTGACTCATCCATTTAGGCTCAACTCCTAACGAAGCCAAGGGGGGTAGACCCTATTAAGTTACTAAGGGGAATTACTTAGTGTTGTGATGTTTAAACTGACTGAGTTATTTAGGAGTTTACAATTTAACTATAGATAATCAAAGATGGCAAGATGTAAAAGATGAACACACGAAAGCACGATTTTGAGACACAATATATATATAAAGTAAGAAATTAACCAGTGCCTTAGAATGGAGTCAAAAATAGAAACAATATGCTTGCATGTGCTTGGAGTGAATGTTTTGCGATTGCCTCTTCGTACGTTTTTAGTGAAGTTTGAAGTGTGAGTTGATTAAAATTAGGCTAAGGGGGGACTCCAGATATACTTGAGAGTACTTGGAGTATGTCCAAAACTAAACCTTCATGGCTACCCGCAAGGAATATGTGGGCTGAAATGGAGTCTCTGGGGCTATTGTTCGTAATGCACTCATTAGGGTGTGACAGAGATCGGTGCCCCAAGGTCACTTTTCAGTAAGTTCCCGCTTCCTTTGGGTATTTTGCCACCGTAAAGGTTTGATCTAGGTGTTGGATTTTCACCTGATGGTTTGTCAGTTGGGGAGGGTGAGTCCTAATTATACTAGTCACCTAAGTGCTTTTGATACAGCTTGACTGATCGGACAAAGTGCAGCCAAGTGTAAAGCATACACACTGGAGTCTTGTCAATTTTAATAAGTTTTAAACTGAGTGTTATTGTTTAAAAGAAAAATCCTCCAGGAACCTCTTTCAATCCAAGTGGATCTCAATCAGGGAATCGAGGAGGGGTTAATTTTAAAATTTCTGATAAATAAAAGATGAAAAATAAAACAAATATACAATTTTGGTTTTCTAATTAGTCCTACCACGAATCTCTTTCCCCTTTCGGGTCAATCGGGAAAACATGGGGTAAGTATTATGATTACTTTGAAATGTAAAATATGAAGTATGAAATTAATAATGAACTAAAGTATACTACCCTGTAGATTAGATCAATTCTAGTTTAAAAAATAAATAAGCAGAAAGCGACGAAACGGACACCGACGCAAATCCCCCCAGGGGGGATGGGGAATGGGCTCGAAAGAGCCTATTCCAAAAATGAGTTTTTTTATTAATGGTTACAGTATCATAGAAATGATATATCAGAAACTTCTTGGTTCTTATATAGGATGAAAACAAGATTTTACAACTTTGCAAAAAAATTTAAGATTTTGGTGAAAAGGGAGACCCCTATGGGGATTTGAACGCTCCTGAGGCCAATTCAGACATCAGCTTCCTTTATTTTCTGTCATACCTGCTAAAATAAAGCAAGCATGTTAGAATAAAAAATTCCCAAAATCACTTTACGAGTACCTTTGGATCAGTCTACCTTATCTAAAAAAAAATGAAGTTAAAACTAGCTAAACAGGCGAAAAAGGAATCAAGGAAAGCAAGCTTTCCTTGGGATCTTGGATTTATGTTTGTGCAGCCAATTAAATATGCATTGATATTGTAGAATATTAAATTTTATCATACAGCAAATGAAAATACCTTAACAGCAAGCTACAAATTTTCACTAAAAATGCTTGCGACAATATGGTAATTTTAGCTAGATCTCTTGAAATTGAACTTTATGTGCAAAACAAAATTAAGATCTAGAATTTGGAAGGAATATTACTAATTATATATATGTGTATTTTTCTTAACGATATAGATCATAGCAATAAGAAACCTTTAAAGTAACCGGTTTGAGGAAAATTTAATATTTTTTAAAGGAGAGAAAGGGGAAGAAAGGTGCTTGTTGTTGAAGTAGATCTGCAAAAAAAACTTGGTAGTGAAGCACCGAGGGGCACAATATTAGAAATATATGCTGGAAATCAATGGAATCAAACTTGAACCATAGATCTTCCAGTCACGGCAAACCCGTAAGCTACAAAACAACTCCTGCAAACAGAACTATCAAATCTGAAGATACATATGAGAAGGGGATGATACAGCATGAAAATAATCTTATTTAACATACATGTATTAAATCATTCAAACATATGCAGAAAATAGAAGTAAGCAAGCTTACTTACAATGATCTATCCTTATGATCTCAACAACCATTTAGGCAGACAATAGTTAAGTGCAAAAAATTGGAAAAATAGCAGTTTCACCTCGAATGCAGCATGACAATGAAAATCCACACATGAAAGGTACTCCACAATTGAGCCTCCAAAGCTTCTCTTTATTTCAACAAATGAAGATCAGTACATAGTTACAATGGCAAGCCCTTCAGTCCATCTCTCACTATCTTGGAAGAGGGAGCCTCAAGTAGGATATACACAAATTATAGGCCATCCAGCCGAGGGGGGGCGCAATTCCTCATGGAATCAAGTGAAATCAACCGAGGGAGAGTCCATCAATGCATAACTGAAGCTGTACTGAGCCTACTTGTCAACCGGGGGCTTGATTGAGCTGACACATCAACCCATACACCGACACATCGGCCCACAGAGCATCCAGGAGAGTCCACACGTGTGGAGGAGAGAGAGAGGGTGCAATTCCCCATGAAGATAGCTGTAGATCAAATCTGGATCTGATTTGATCCCCTCCTTCAGTCAAGGATTTGTTAGATCCAGTAAATCTGCTCCAGATCTGATTGATTTCAGTCAAATCGGTTGAGAATCCACTGATTTATTGATTTTGGATTTGCTCCATTATTCATCAATTTATTAATTAAAATAATCAATAATTGATTTTTGGGGCTTTCTGACCTGAGTGATGGAAGATCACTCAAAACTTAGGAAATAGTGGGTCCATGGGTTTACATGGTGCTCTTAGCTTGAAAATGAGCACCTACATGACTGAAACCGATTATTTGGCCCACTTTTATTACAAAATCAATTTTTCCAATTAAACTATTAAAAAATAACCTAAGTTTTGGAAAAATTTAATTTTAATAAAAAACACTGAAAAAACTAAAAAATTGAAAAATTGAAAGACACCTAGGGGAACTTAGACATGTTCATATGACTCAAAAATGATGTCTAGCATGCTTATACATTGACACATAGACTCTAATAACTTCAATAGGCCTAAATTCCAAGCCGACCACCCCAACTTTTGAGGTATGGAGTGAAAAACTCAGAAATTATCAGTCGTTTATTCAACAACCAATAATAACCAAGGGAAAAAATACCCTGGGCTGATCGGATTGACAAATGAAGTCTAAGAGATCGAGTCTTTTATAGACATTGTCATGCTAGAACATTTATTACAATTCCCCCATGGGGTATGAACATGTGATATAGTACAACAAGCACTTCCCAGAAGTACTTCCAAAGGAATTTTTGAAGTCCGAACAAGTTAACCCTATCCGGTTCACCAGGCTCACTTGATAAAAAACCACTAAGTACAACTTAGGTGGTAACATGTTGCAAGTAGTATCTTGATCTATAAACTAAATCTTTTGCATCTACTTGCTTCCATTTCTAGATCTAGGAAGTGTTCTTTCTCTTAGATCTAGTTGATATTTGAAGCAGTACATGGTTCATATATTTTGCTCAAATGCTAGGTGTATTTTTGTAGTATATTCTATTTTTAACCCATCATTTTGTAGGTAAATAGCTCACTGGTTTTTTCTCTCTCCATGACAGGTTAAGTGGGAAAACTTGCAAAAAACCAAGGAATTAAGCTGCAAAAAACTTCCCATTGTTCCTCTTCTTAATCCGTTTTCTATCGGTCACTTCACTGTATTTATTTTACCTCTTCTTCATTGCTGCTCTGTTAGTACCCTTTTTACCATCCCTTTTTCTCTTTTTGGAAAGCCCTAGTGTGCCCTAGCTTTCTTCCCTTTTTTGCCTCTTTTCACCCTAGTTTTTGGGCTTCCGTTAACCTTGTTTTTGGCCATTTCTTTTACCTTTTGTTCACTGTCCTATTTTGCCTTTTTTATGACAGCCACTTATTTCCTCTTTCGCTATCCCATTTTTCATTTTTTATGACAACCACTTATTTCTTCTTTCACTGCCCTGTTTTCTTCAATTTTGTTCATCCCTTAGCTTCTTAGTTGGCTTCCCTATTCTCCCCTTTCTTTGGTTTTGATTCTTGCTTAGTTTGGTTGCCTTCCTTCTCTCATCTTCTATTGTTTCAACCCTCTTTCCTTTTGTTCTTTTTTACTCTCTTCAAACTTCTTTCTTTTTCCCTTTTCAAAGTTTAATAAAAGATATTAAAAGTAAAAATACAAGGCACTCTCCTTTTTACACGTTACAATATTTGTAGAGTTATTTTACCTTTATTTGAAAAGTCCTTTCAAGGATCAGGTTCCTTAAGGAACATTGTATAAAGTTTAATAAAAGATCTTTGTTTGAGTGGGGTTTTAAAGTCCCCACTCTCGTCCTCCCCCATTTGGGGAGGCTTGTGTTGTGAGCATGCTTTGATTAGTGCTAGTTTTCATCATTAATTACATCTCATGCTTAGATCATTAGTTATTAATTCATCATTGCTAAGTTGATTATTCAGTTTAATTGCTTATCTTTCTATGTTAATCAACTACTTAAATTTCTTGAATCTCACCATAAGGTGGATCAAGAGTGCTCTCTATTAGAGAGTCTAAGCAACTAATATCATCTTGTGCATGTTTAATCAATTAATAATCCATAAGTAAGACTCTTAAACTTGCAGAAACACAAGTCAAGAGAATTCTCTACCGGAGAACATTCTAGATTTGCAAAATCCCTGCATTAGCTTCATATAGATTAGCTAATTCTCTTGAACCACGGTCATAAGACGAGGTCAAGAGCACTCTCTGTTGGAGAGTTTTAATTAATTAACTTAATAAAATCTTCAACACACATACCCATTTAATTAATTAACTCCCTTCCCTCCTTACTAGAGTATGCTCTGACCGATCTTAGATCGGAATACCCATAAATGGCATTGGATCTCTAAACCCCACAAGAGGAACTTAACTAAAATTTTTCCCCATAACCAACGCACCAGCATTGTTCGATAAATACCGAGGCATGTGGGAAAATTCCAAGTGTGGGCGTTGGGATACCTAATCTTGGCATTGGTAGTTAAGTTATTGAACACTTACCTTTGACCCTAGACAGGTCCATCATGTCTTCGAACGGAGCCACTAAAGGTATTGCCGGTTATGACATCCAGCTCCCATAAGTGAAGATCACAAGTAAAAACTCTTAAAACTTACCAAGAGCACTTGCAAAACCTAACATTCATTGGCATCTTTTGGGATTCACATATTTACACTCGAAGCATCTCTGATAAGTTGACTCCATAAGCACTGGTCCTATCTTTTACGCATTGTTGATAATCTAGGCCATTTGTCCATCGAATGTTTGATTATAAATCAGATCTGTGAATGCTTTATCTATTTCCTGAAGTTCTCAAATATCTATCTATCTTTCAATTTTGGTGATAACAATGTTAATTTATTTGTCTTGTGTTCAATTCATCACATTAATCATCTTAAATCACAATAAATCGTAAACAACACCCCACTACTACATTTCGACCAAAAATCCGACGGCCGTATTGTCGTATTTCCGACACTTCCCTGTCATATGTATGACACTTTGATACTTTTTTAAGCGTCGAAAACTTGTCGTCGGTTATCCGACATCTGTTTAATCCATTAGTTAAGTGACACTTAGGTTACCATCGGTTAAATGTACACCGTCGGTTATCCGACATCTAATGCATATTAATCGACACCTATAGGACAGTGAAACTCGTCGCTTAACCGACATCTAAATCCGTCGCTTATCCGACACCGAAAAACCATTTCCGTCACTTATCTGACATCTACAACCGTCGCTTATCCGACACCAGCGAGCTATTTCTGTCGCTTATCCGACAGCTAGGTCCGTCACTTATCCGACACCAACGAGCTATTTCTGTCGCTTATCTGACAACTAGGTCCGTCGCTTATCCGACGGATACAACTGTTTAAAAAAAAAAAATACAAATGTGAAATTTTGGAGACGGTCATATATTGGAAAGCCATCTTTGATATTCATAGATCCATTCAGAAGGTTTGGAGACTGTCATATGGAAAGCCATCTATGGACGACTACACCAAGGAACCATACAACAAAACCCAACCAACTTGCTCAACGGTAAATCATATTAATAGGAAGTGGATTTATGGCAATATGCACACAGTACAAACATGTAAATTTACCAGCGGGCCTCATTCTTCTTTGAAGACTTTAATACTCAAATACTTAGGTGGTTGATTCTCCAAACCAATCTAGTGGTAAAGGATCAATTGCATCGCACTAGGATTACAACCGAGTGTTGTCAAGTTTGTCACAAGTCTCAAATGGTTAAGCATATATTTTAGATTTGTGAAGTTTCCAAAACCTTTTGAGCATGGGTTGTTGCTAAGAACCTTGTTTCTCCTCTACATTGGAAAGGTGTTGCATTTGGAAAAAAATGAACTATGTTGCAAGAATCTTCAATCTGACCTCTGTGGCCTGTCAATGTACCAAATTTGGTGTCCATGTATCTTGATTAATGTAATATAAGAAGCATTTAAAATATATATATCCTCTAAATAAGCTTTAGTTGCGCAATCTTTTGAAAACCATAATAAAACTCTATAGAACAATTCCAAAGGATGAGTGGTAATAGCTGATCAAAGTTCGAAAGAGAAAGAAATGAAGGTGGACAACCATTATTTTCCTCAGAAATTTGTATGGTGTGTATTGTTCATATCAAATTCGCAACTTTGTGTGCTTAACTAATAGGATGGTTCTTAACCTAGGACAGGTGAAACAAACTGAAGGACAAGTGGGGCAAAGGTGACAAGTTCAAAAAAGAAAGAAACAGCACAGGCAGTCATCTTGGTCTAAGAAACTAGTTGCCATGCATCATTCCCAGAAATTCTGCAACAAAGCTTCAACTTCAACTTGCTTATAAGTGTTAGGGTTTAGGGTTAATGGATTAATAAAACACAAATAACAGATGAAGTAAAAGTGGAAAAGAAACTGAAGGTGCTGGCCACAGATAACAAGCTCAGAATCAAAGTCCACTAATATTTTGTATATGAACAAAAAGAATATCAAAGATTAGATTGCATAAACTTTGAAATACCTTCAAGCATATTCAGTAAACCAAAGCAATAAGATTAAAGCCAGATATTATAGTGGAATTTTGAATATGAACCAGAGATTCCTACCATGTGGAGAACATATGCTAAGATGAATTGGTGAAGGGGAAATCTTCTTTGTATGTCCAGCTACCCTATCAGTCTCACTCTGTATATCTTTCCGCACTACAGCTGCATGTCTCAGGTAAAATTCCAAACTTTTACATGTTAGGGCCAAACAATAAATAGATAATGCATGAGAAAATTCAGTGTTTTCCATGGATGGATTAGTGAAATTGCAAGCCATTACAAAGTATCTAAAACAAGGAACAGAAACAGCACAGAAACCAGTTTCAAGGTCTATGCATATGCGGGAGATTTATGGCAATATGCACACAGTACAAACATGTAAATTTAGAACTCAGTGATGATTTAGAACTCTGATGGGTACAACTGTTTTTCAAAAAAAAATACAAATGTAAAATTTTGTTCAATCCTATTTGTAGGATCAGTTCCATCCTATTTGCATCATCAGTCAATGGAATTATTTGAATAAGCTGTTGAAGAAGCAGCCATTTCAGCAGCACTAACCAATTCAGTAGTAGCACCAATAGGAAAAATGGAGCTTCCCAAGAATACTACAAGTACCTTTAATGAATTAAATTCTTAACATCCCTATCATGGAATCTAAACGTGAAACCAGTGAATCAATAACTTCTTACTAGAGGACAGCTGCCAGTACACCCACCAACTCTTGCAAGAACCCAGCAGGCACCCCATCATCGAAGATAAGAATCTAAGAGAACAGATTAAAAGATGATGTTTTCATAAGAATTCTGAAATATACCTGCCTTCTGACTGATGCCTTGCTTTGAAGTTCAAGTGAATTGAGAGCTGTTGAATTTGAACTATCTGGACCCCACAATGTGCTCTGCGAATTTAGGCTTGCAAAAGAAGATCGTCTTATTGTAACAAATTTCATGAAGTTCAATGTATAGTAAATCATCGTGCAAATATAAAAGATAAATTATTTCTAGCTTTCAAGTTACTAGAATCATGGATGAACAACTTCTGCAAAAGATATCCATGTGCAAACTGTCTCCAATGATTGGGATTCACTTTAAGGCTAAAATCAAAAGTTTTGTAGAAAACTAATCAGCTGGTGTGGACCTACCTGTGTTCAAAAATAATTTCCAAGAGAAAATGTACTAAATGTTCCACATGGAAAATCAATGAAATGTTAAAGTCAAGACAACAAGCAAAATTAACTGATGGATCGAACTACAGAGGAGAAAGATATTACTCTTCGGAAACATAAAACAAGAGCTACACATCACACACTAACCATCAAAGATCTTGACAGAAATATGAATGGCAGTGCCTGTAAATTGTAAAGAAAACAGTTGGTTCTTTGTATGTATTGCCTGAGCATGAAATAATACAAACTGGGATTTATATATTGCGTCAGAAGGTGGAGAGTATCTACAGTTGTTGCACCTGATCTAAGAATATTTTTAGTTTGCAAGAACTTGGAAAAGCTAACTTCTTCTGGCAAGATTCAAAATGTGCTGATTATCATAATCACAACACGGCTAATGGCCCTTGGCTATTAGTCTGATTAAACTAAAAAGTGTGGACAATCATTTATATAGCAACGAAAAGATTACAGCCATCATACAACTATCCACAAGGAAAATATATATCATGTAGTCTCTATCCAAGATATACTCTAGAAGGGATGCTTCACATTTGAAATTGCTGTAACTTGGTTAATTTAATCAGTAAAATTCCTGTGTGTTTGCCAATGATGTTGTTTTCCTTATTAATAGACTATGATGGTTAGACAATGATGGATACTGGACCACCTGTTTAGCTTTTCTTCATATTCATACCTGGGGGTCTGTATTTTGCTCTGTTTATTTTTGTTTTAGATTAATATTTGGGGCTCTTGTTTTGCTCTATTTTGTTAAAAGCACAAGTTTATATTATTTTGCAGCTTGGTGTCGATCCAAATGTGCTAGACAACGAAGCTCTTGCTTTAATCCTTTATCACATTCAGGCTTGTACCTATGCTGGGGTCGATGTTTGCAAGGATCTACAACAATCCTCAAAACAAAGACAGTAATAGAAATTACTTTTTTATTCTCAAGGTACTATAGGGTTAACTATCCCATTGAATGTTAGTCTCTATCCAAGAACTGTGTTCTATTTCATCAATGTTTTGCAGCTTGGTATCAATCCAAAGGAGCTAGACAACGAAGCTCTTGCTTTAATCCTTTATCACATTGAGGCTTGTACCTATGTTGGGGTCGATGTTTGCAAGGATCTACAACAATCCTCAAAACAAAGATGGTAATAGAAATTAATTTTTTATTCTCCAAGGCACCATAGGGTTAACTTTCCCATTAAATGTTAGTCTTTATCCAAGATATATTCTCTAGAACGGATGCTTCACATTTGAAATTGCTGCAACTTGGTCAATTTAATCGGTGGAATTCCTGTGTGTTTGCTAATTCTGTATTTTGCTCTGTTTAACTTTGCTTCATATTAATATCGGGGGTCTGTATTTTGTTATGTTCATGATAAAGCACAATTTTATATTGAGTTTAACTGTGTTCGATTTCATCAATGATATGTAGTTTCATATTAATCGAAAGGACCTAGACAATGAGGCTCTTTCTTTACTCCTTTATCACATTGAGGCTTATATCACAATTCTCAATAAATATGAAATCCAATCTCATCTACAAAAGATATTACAGTTTTGGGCTTTGGGGAAGTTTATGACATTGAAACTGAAAACCCATACACCTATATAGTGCTCATAGAGAATTTTCCCATACACATGAAATTCAATACACAGAGTGAGGCTGATTACAAAAGATAGCTACTATCTCTATGAGTCTAGTAATGTGATAGCCAATAGGACAAGAAGTGTTTTTTTAATCCTCTAGGTAATTGGTAATTAGAAAATAGAGGTGACTTCTTTCAAGATGCTGATTACTGAATTGCACACTAGATTTCTTACTTATCTTCATAACACCTTATATTGATAATGTCTTGCTTTACAGAATAAACAAAACATCTCTCCCATTGCAATGAATTTTTGTGGACTTCAGTTTTATATTATTAACTATCCTGTGCTTTTGTCTGCTACTGCACAAATTTAGAGATTTAAATACTCTGACCATGGAATGACTAACAGTACTAATGAATAAATTGGACATATTTAAATGGGAATGTAATAAAAGAAGTAAGGTCTCTGTCTCCCCTGTTTTACAATGCCAAAATCTGCGGTAGCCATTGCTGCTCTTCATGGACACAGTGACAGGCTCAACCTAGACTTCCGCAATCACTATGGCTAACACCCCAGTTCTGGCTACAGCATCTCAGAGTAAATGAAAATCATTTTGATGAGAATATCAGACTTTATTTACTACAAATCGAATCAGTCCTATAGCAGACTATCTCTATCGCTCAAAAGCACTTTCCAGTAGCAGCATATTCAACGCACTTATGTCCTGTAGCGAGCAGCAGTAATTTGACTTCCTGTACAAGGCTAACTTGAAAGGGGTCATGAAGCTTCCCTGAAGTCACAGCAGTCTATTAAAGTCTATATTTCTTGTTTGTGGAGCCAACCAGTCAAAAGGAATCCATTTCATCACTTCCCAAACATGTTTTCAGTCATTGAATAAATAATCAGATCTGAAGTTTCTTTCTTTAAATTTTGTAATGCATATGGTTTGCTCATCTAATGTTATCATTAAGATCTCAAGTTATAAATGGTAAAAATCATATATGGTTTCATAAGTATGCAATGTTAAGCCCATAAATCAGATCCAAGGCTTAAAAGTTAAAACATCCACAGGACACCTACAGTAATGAGCATTCTAAGTGTTTGACAAAACTCCACAATCAGAATTATGCACAACAAGCTACAACAGTCTATGTTGAAGTATTTGTTAAAATGGTCTCAATCAGGGAGTTCTCATAGAGCATTACAATCATCCGGAATCAGACTTGAGCTTAAGGTAGTAGTGTCCACTAGTGTTTGACAAATCTTCAACTAAACTTAGATTGTTGGAAAAATTTGGGTCAATTTCAGCTTGGGACATCTCATTGCATTTTGGCCTTGGCTTCTAGTTCCAGCTTTTCTTGACATGTTATTGATGAGTGTCCAAGGAGACCCTTATTGCAATTAGACTTGTAGAATAATCCCCCACCATTTCCAACACGATTAGCAATCAATGAACTTACAACAATTCTGTAATGTTGTGGAGTAACAAAATGTTAAATTATGCTTATTGTGAACCATAGATGCACATGCTTCGTTCCTATACTTGATATTAGGAAGTCATGTTATGGAAAGTCAACCGTGGAAATTTTTCAGTTTATAGAGGTTGCACGTGCTCATTTATTTCTATTATCCAGACCAGATTGGTGGGGTTGCTTTTATATTTTGCTAGCTAGACTTCTATTTGTTCACGTCATGTCAAATAGTGCAACAACACCTTGTGTCACTTGCGATAGCTCATTGTACAGTAGAACCTCAAATCTTTTCCTTAACAATGGGAAAAGAAAAAAAGGCAATCTTTCTTCTTTGAGCATATCTATTATCTTGAAGGTTGCACCACCAGAAAAGAATAAGATCAACACCTTGGCCTTACCATGATCTAAATAAAGAGTTATGCACTAACTCTTCCATATTGCCTCAAAGAACAGAGACACAGTCGTGGAGCATTGGTTAATAAGAAAAAATACATTTTCTCACTTCTTTGAGATAGAATCCAATAAAAAAAATTGATTACAATAGACACAAAAATCAGAGCCAGTGTTCACTAAACCCCTCGAAAATTTTAATTTCTCCACTTAACACTGCCCAAAAGAATCACTTCTGTATTGATAATTATTTCCCCATGAGCACTGTTGCTAATTTTGGAAAAAAATTACAATGAATATTTTCCCAGAGTACATTTGATCGTTGGATGGTGCAAAGTGACAACTTTTAGCAACATCTTACATTTCCAGCTTGATCAAATGACTAATTTGAAGTTTAGAATTAACTTCACAAATCAGACATCATACAGCATGATAATAACCACCTTGTACAAGAATTCCTTTACCATTATAATACACTGACAAGTTCAGGGCCTTGGTATTATCCTTGAATATTGATTATTACTTGCAGAAGTAGGTAAAACAACAGAATTTAGAGGAACTATTGAAAATTCTGTATCAACAGGATTAGCCCACTGACCTCTTGAAGTGTGTGTTCTTGGATTCTGCTCCACAAATGAGTACGTTGTTGGAAAGTTTGACAAGCGATCAGTTGAGTGTACTGTTTGTTGTGTTCCTAGGGGATATTTTAAGGCAACATCCCCTCTAACAGCACTTGCAAGGGTATATGAAGTAGCCATGCCTCTTGAATCAGCAGATGTAAGCTCTCTATACTGCCTGGAGATGCCTGCTTTAGCTTGTTCTTCAGCATTCTCTCTTCTTTCTCTCTCTTGTGATTCCTTGAGTAGAAAATCAATCCAAAGATCTGAAAAGGACTGAAATTCACACCAGCTCTATATATCAGCCATATGAAATGCAAAATGCAGTATAGTAGACAATAAAATACTTTTTCATTGCAAAGGAAAAACACAAAGACTAACTCTCAGACTTCTACATGCAACAAACAGAGGAAAATACACATAAATATGGCAGCATCTACTGCCTTGTCACTCTCAAACTATTGTCCTTTAGTTTAGTGACTGACTACTAGCATCTCTAGAAAATCATTGTCATGGCAGGAGTCCCCATTTCCCCAGTATTGACAGATACCTGGTTCTCATATGGTGCAGGAGGTGAAGCTTCAGATGGGCCGCTTCCCATGATGCCACCAACAAGGCATCCTGGTAAGCCCAGAACACCTCGAACAACACCTTTACTAGAAACTTGTTGTGCAAGACCTATCCTTTGTTTATCTTCCTCAGTGAATCCCAGCATCCATACCATGAGATCTAAAACCTGTGCAACCTCAGCAATAACAGCCCATGTCACAATTGGCTAAACAAATAATACAGTCAAGATGTAAATATTTTAATGTCAGTTTGTATCATGTACCTCTTTGCTGTGTTGCCGCTGAAAATAAGTCATGAGTAATTTTATCACGATACGCCTGTATATAATTATTGGAATCCAAAAATTAGTTATATGTAATTTAAATAATGATATATAAAAGAAGCATATGCTCATGTTTCAACAAGAAGATTAAAAACTTCCAAGGGCCAAAAGAATCCGGATATAAGAATATCTATGTTTCCCAAATTCACTTCTGAACCAACATTTTGGTGGAGTTGACACAGACAGCCAGTTACATAATTGGTTTCTAAAATAATAGCGGAGATACATGCGATGTATCCAATATCATGAGCTACAATTTCACGAACTTTGTCAGATTTGTCTTGAACCAAGACCCTGAAATATCAGAAATCCAGTATCAGTAACTGATAAGTACGAAAGTTGGATTGAGGTTAATAATGCCTAACTGTATTTTAAGCAGCACCTACTCCAATCTTTTACACATGGCTGTAATAATATCATAGCTAGGATTGAATGCAAGAATAGGCATAGATGCAACAGCTTCAGCTCGGACATCAGCACTCTGATCTTGCAATGCTAGGTCCAAAACCTCGAGAATGTTTTCACTCATTGCTTTGATCCCTATCTTAGACAACATACTGATAACTTTGCACTTTGACTTCCTAATGATATCAGATTGGCTGTCAATATTAAGAAACAACCATTGAAGTTTTAAAATTGAAAAAAGGGTTTCTGTGTTCTCAAATTGTTCTCTACTGCTTGGATCAGCACATATATTGGTTATAAGCCTCATTTCTCCAGGAAGAAAACCTACATTCAGTACATACTAATTCAAATTATTAACAGAATAAGACTTGTAACTTTACATCTGCAACAAATAAAAAAACCATTCAGGAGAATCAATTTGAAAAAATAAACAACTTCAGAGGTAGGCCCTGCTTTCTTGTTTGATCTTAAATTTGGAACCACCAAACTATTTTCACTTTAAAAATTACTTTGTAAAAGCAATATCCTATCCACTGCATCCAGATATATGGATAGCTGAAAGATTGTAAGAGTTCTTGCCTGGCCCTGGAATCAGAAATAGAAAAGTAAAACTAGAAAGCAAAATGAAAAGAAAATTGACTGTTATACAAAGTTACAAACAAACCACAACCTATGAAAGACATTTGAGTCTAAAAACAAGAACCTTTATAGACATCCATGACATCGATGCCATAAGTTGCCGAGGTATGTGAATATAACATAAGCTCTTTGGATATTTAGAAAATACTTGGCAGAGCATACTCAGAGCAGTTAAGGCATGTTCTTTCATTGAATCTGAATAAACATTGTTTGGATCTAAGGAATTGACAACCTTCAGAACCAGTTCATGAAAATAAGCTGCATTGTAACAAATCATATTTGGAGCTATGTTCTGCAGTCTGTTCATTCAAATTTATGTCTGACCCACTTGAATGCCAAGCCATAACATGTGTGTCTCTGTCCATTCTCAAGAATCCTTCATCAAATGTCTTTAGACGTTTGATCTATATATTTATACCATCTTTGCTGACCCTTTTCTTCCTGACAGGAGAGACCCTTTCTGTTTCCAAGTCACTCAAGGATGGCTCGGCTTCTTTGGCACCATTTGTTTCAACTTGACCTCCTACAGCCTGAGGACCCAATATTTCCACAGCAACTTGAATACAATTTATAAGCTGGAAACAAGGTCCAGGGTAGTGCAAAAGGTCAACAAGCATGTCTAAGTTCCAGATATGTGGTGGACATGTATTAACTATCCGAACATAAGCACTGCACATGGCCACCTGAGACAAGAACATGAAGAGAAAATTCTTATTCAACTTTTAGGCAAAAAGATCTATATAGGAGTTCTAAATCATGGCTGAGACACAGCTTACCTTCAGTCCCTAGCTGCTTGTATTCTGAAAAGTCTGAGCAAACACAAAAATCGCCAACATATCAATATGGGTTGGGTACATATCCTATCCGAGTGTAAATGGGTCCGTTCCAGTTACAATTTCAGGATGAATTCTGTGAGGGGTAGCATATACACGAGATGAAAAGTAAAAAGAAACCAATGAGAAATTGATAGGGTGTTACCGTATCCCAGATCTGAAGTTTAATGGGCTTGTTGCCAATGGTGATCATGCGTGCCCCAAATTCCACCCCGATTGTCAAGTCATGCACTGGCTGGAACCTCTTGTTCGTGAATTGCAGCAATAGGCATGACTTCCCCACTCCTGCCAAACACCAAAACATTTATCGTTTCATTCATTCTAGTGAAAGTGCAATTCAATTTTCCATGGATACACATAGAATAGAATGAATGTATACAGATCAAGATGCCTACCAGTGTCTCCTATGACAATGTATTTGAAAAGGTATGCATAAGACATTCTATCCTGGAAATTGCAATTCACTCGAGGTTAAATTGAGCAAACTGTGCATACAATATCAATATGTGTGGGGAAAGCTATGGATCTATGCAACCCCTGGCTCTGCAGTGAGTTGAGCTGTGTGATCTATTTTTCCATTAGGTAGGCCAAACAGACAGCCTTCTCACGGTATCCTTACTTGTTCGTGCAAGGCGAAGCAATTTGGAGGCAGGACCTGGACTTTCCCTCCCCGGTGTGGGCAAATAATGACTTAGGTTCCGCGCCCTATGTGAATTTTGGGCGCTTTTATTTGTTTGTGTTTAATGAGATTTTTTTGACTAACGCACCGTCGGTTAAGCGACGCTTATCAGACCTTTTTTGACTAGCCTTCGCTTAACCGACGCTTGTGGCCATATTTATAAAAAAAATGTATCTTTGTGATTTTTTGTAAGTTTAAAAAGAGAAATCCACGTGTCGTCGGAAAAAACTGTTGGATTTTGGATTGAAATGTAGTAGTGCCCATCCACATCTGAAACATCTAAAAATTAACTTAAACATTGAACTATAGAAAACTCTTTGTTAGGGACTACCCCCCTTGGATTCATTAGGAGTTAGCCTAAATGGAGGAGCTAGGAGTAGGTGACAGTACCTAGCTCTGTGCTTGCCCCCAAGGTCACACCTCTCCCACTTTCTCAAGTGAGGAGACAGCTTTTGGAAGATTTCTGTTGCTGGTGTGCAATCGGCGGACAACATCTTTTGGCGCCATTGCCGGGGAAAAATATTTTTGTTCCTGAACGACCTTTGTTTCTTTTAGTTTTTTACGTTTTCATCCTTTTTGGTAGATTTTTAGTCCAATCACTCTCTGAAATTAGACTTAAGTCCACCTGGCGACTCCACTATTAGTTAACACCTCAAGGCATTCTACTAGAAGAAAATCTATAGGTTAGGTCAATTTCATCCCTGACCCCGAAAAGGTCTTAAGGAGGAGATTAAACAAACTATCTTCTCGCAGGATCCTTACAAAACTTGGATTTGAGTCTGTTTCAGATATCCATCTTTTATTTCCAGAAAACTTAGAAAATTCACAAAATAATAACTGTTTCCTTAATCCAATGGGTGAGTTTTTTACTCAACTTAACTTTGCTCAGATAGCAGGTCATCCTCATGATATCCCTGACAAGGCTATCAACAAGCTTACAACATATAATGGCACTGATGACTCCCTCTCTGCTAAGCAGCATATCAGGAATTTCACCAAACACTGTGGTGCCCATGTCAGGGGTACTGATAGGCATGAAGATGTTTACATGACCTTGTTTTCCTTGTCTTTGGATGCCAAGGTTGGCAATTGGTACGATAATTTTCCAGACAATTCTTTCGCCACCTTAGTAGACTTCAAGGCTGCTTTCCTTGGAAAGTTTGGCAGCAAAAAGGAGCCTAGACATCTAGTAGCAACTTTGACCAGCATAAAAAAGTTTGAAACGGAAACCATGGATGAGTTCAACAATAGTTTCATAGAGTTGTCAAATTCCATCCCTGCCACTCATGCTCCTCCTGCGGCTTCCACTTTGGATTATTACATTGAAGCATTAAGTGGCAAGATCCATTACCAGATTAGAGATAAGGAGTCGACTACTTTACTTCTAGCTCAGGGTTTGGCTGTCAAAATTGATAAGAATATGTAGTCATCTGGTGAATCTAACCTCTAGGGTTATTCAAGAGCTTCAACTCCTTTGAAAATTAGTGAACCTAAAGACAAGGATCCTTTTATTAGCTATGAAGGATGCCTATGAAAAACAGATGATTGAAATGAAAAGGGAGATGAAGAAAAATATGGAGGAAGCAAAACAAAAACATTTAGCGTAGTTAAAGGAAATTCAGAATAGGGTAATAACGATGGAAAGAACTCAAACTCAGCTTGCTCCTAGAACCTTTCCTGCCAAGCCAACTTGGAAAAGAAAGCCTCCCAACCATGAGCAGAGGCCTCCTCATCAGCTAGAGGCTGCTAACATGGTTGAGCAGTATAAGCCATTTTGAAGGGCATGTAAAGACCTTCATGAAGAATTTTCTTGTTATTATGCATGCTATGTTTAGGAGCATGGTTTTCCAGAGGGTTTTGGTCCTAAAGCATCATCAAGCGAGCCTGATTACATAAATTGTGTAGATGACATGCATGCTATTTCCAGAGAAAGTTGGAGAGAGACAAAACAATATTCAAGAGAGCCTGAATACCTTAACACAGTTGGACAGCTCCATTCTTTCACCACAGAAACCCGGTGTCAAGTTGAAGATTATAATCAACAATTTGATAAGCTCACTAAAAAATTTGGTACTAATCCTACAAATGAGTATAATGATGATAGTTTTGAATTTTTACTACCTTGTGACCTTTTTTCTGAAAGAGATGACTATGATCATGAGGAGGGATATAGCCAGAGATGTGATACAAGTGAGGAAGAATCCCTTACATCTGAGATGGATGAAAACTACGGGACTTTAATTGAAAATCCGATCTTAGAAGTTTCATATGATGAGAGTCCTCCATGCTCTTCACCGGATGACAAATATTTGGAAAGTTGGGTCCCCTATGATATCTTTGAAAGCCAGCTTTTTGAAGAAGATAGTTTTGAGCAAAATGAGAAGTGTAGATAGGGACTTGATACCAGTGATGAGACATCTCTCATATTCGACATAGATGGTGATGATGACTATTGGACTTTTATTGAAAATCCAACCTATGATACCTTTCAGAATATTTTTGAGAAACTCATCTATGATATGTCCAGCAAGGGGAGTTGTTATTCTAAGACTTATGAAAGTTATAAGGAAGAGCAGTCAGAGTTTTCATATGATCAGTCAGAATTGTACGTGAGTATCGGTAATAAGGATTTGAAAAAGCAGTGCAGTGAAGAATCAGATGGGATACAACTAGTTGAATTTTTTTATCAGCCATCGTCTTCACATATAGATGTTCCTTATGTTTTGGAGCAGCTCAGGGCTTATACAACGAGTTATTATTTGATAAGCCTTGATGATCAGCATGATGGAGTAGTCAACCTGCCCCATCATCCCGATTTGTATATCAGCGCTATCCAGTCATGGATAGAAGCTGCATGCACGAACACCTACCAGTTTGGGAAGAAGTTTGATGACATTATTCATGCCTATGATTCCTCATCTAGCCCGCCCATTCTAGATCATCATGCAGGTTTGCATTTTCTGGAAATTATGTCCTTAATTTGGCTGGTAACGAAAGACAAGGAATTTTTTTTTATAATAATAAAATGCTTAGGTGGCTACACTGGATTTATGATTACACCTAACCTTTTGTGTATCATGCTTAGAGTAGGAAAATAGGCTCCTTAAAGTGAGCGTTTACTTAGCATTTTCTTTATGTACTTAGAAATAAATAAATTTTTCAGTGAAGTTTTTTCTTTGAATAAAGCAACTTTTGGATCATTGGCTCTTTTTCATGAAACTTGTGCTACTAAGGTTTTCTTGTCAAGTTGAGATGTTTTTAAGGGATATGGAAACCAGAGATTTTGGGGTTCTCGTATGCTCTCCTTGCATAAGAGACTAGATCGAGCACACGTCCCGCAATTGAAGCCAGATGTTATCCAACTTTTTGTACCATAGTTGGGTTACCTAAGGAGCCGCAGGTTGACAGACTTGTTCAAAGTTTGATTCCAGTGTATCAGTTGATTCGTTTGCTTGTCTAGCCAATATTGGCTAGTCACTTTTTTATTTGAATAATTTTGACCATGGCCCCGTGGGGTTTGTAATAAAATGTGTGAGTAGGATATTTTTGAGTGGTTTGGTCTCTTGAGACGTAGAATCTCAAATAGGGTATTCTAGGGATTTTTTTGCCCCTGACAATTACGCTTTTCCTATAGCCAAGTATAATTGACGAGGTTTTCTCCCGCTTCCTCCAAAGCTGGAATGCCCGATGTTGAATTCTAGGCCTTGGGGGGTTATTAGAGCCCAACTGAGTGTTATAAGCCTACTAGACATTATTTAGATAGATCATGGTCATGTTCTGAGTCATATGGACACATAAAAAAATTCCAAAAAAAATCTTTTTCGAACAGTGAAAAATTATTTTTTAATTTTTAATTACTTTTCCTAAGTTTTTTGGGTTAATTTTTCCATAAATTAAATGGAAAAAACCCGTTCGTGGTAAGTCGGTCATCCGGACTCTGAATTCAATGATTGATAGCTCTAACCTTAAGCCAAAAATCATTCTTGATCAGCCAGCCAGTAAGAACCAACTTTCAGATCAACAATCAGACACATAATGCCTTTTTTCTCAAAAAAGTCAGTTTTGAGTAAAGAAATGAATTTTTATTAAAAATGATTATTTTGGAGAAAAATAAAACTCTCCAAATTAATCCAAATTCAGTAAAATAAAAGGATAAATGACATCTCATGGAGCACTTATGATGATTGGAGTTATCATAACTCAGCTTCAGTCATCATTAAGAGAGCAATTAATTTATTATCAGTTATCATACATGTCATCTCCAGCTAAAGATGAGATGGATAGCTCTCATTGGTTTGGTGATTTGATCGAGGTGAAGACTGAAGCTTACACCATCAGTAGGATTCCCAAACCTAACAAAGTAGGTTTCCAGACCTAGCAGGCATCTTTCCCATGCATCACGGTGCCTCCTTCAGCAGCTCATGCCCCTCACTCTCTTGAGGGTGCCTTCCACATATGTGGGCTCATATGTGGGTGGATTTTAGTGTTTAGGGTTGGAGTGGGGGTGCCTTTCCTGGGTGGAGGCCTCCCCTCACTCCCGGTTCTCCAATTTAGGTTTGGACCTATGTTTGGTGGCCAAGCTGGTTAGGGTTTGAGGTTTGGTTTTAGGGTTTTAGCACTCTCTCATTGTTTAAATAGAGGCTCTTTCATCTCTATAAGGGTGGATGATTGATGTAAAGAAACTTTGGTAAAATATTTTAATGCTTGTTGCTCTTATGCAACCTATTTTTTAATAAAGAAAGGATTTGGAGGCTCATGCTGTGTGGATCCTGGGTGCATATGTTCCTGCTAATGAGGTAAAATTGTTCTAGTTTATTTACTTTTGATAATGTGTGGGTATTAATACATGCTTTAGAGGGCTTCTATAAGCACGTAGAAATAGGTATTTGTAGCTTCAAGTTACCTGTTTATTTCATTTACTTTCAAAACCCTCAAAGAGAATTGTTTTATTCAGCTGTATTTCATGCTTTTGAGATTTGATTAGTAAATAATACATGTTTTAACCCCCATGTTGCCAAGTGTATAAGATTGTTTTGCAGATCACTTCATTGTACCAAGTAAGAGGCTGAGCTAAGTTGCATCTACTCTGTTATGGAGAGAAATTCCTATGGCTTGGGGTACCACAACAGACAGCTAGACTCCAGAAATCAATCTTTCCCAATATGCAATAGAAATTAAAAACATCTAACACTAAAGGATCAAACCTTGTACCTTATTCCAGACGGTTGAAGTAGATCCCTGTTGAGCTTTCCATTCTTCAGCTTGAATTGTTATAGCATGTCCTCAACAACAAGTAAACAATACAAGCATACTATATTTCATGGTGTTAGATCTATTCTAGCATATATAATCAATAATGTATAAGAATTTGACATATTCCAATGGATGCAACATTCATTCAAATACACATTACTGGACAGGAAAAGATATTTCTATTAATATGAATCAAAGATTACAAGTGACAACCTCTGACGGCACGTCTGCGAACCAGAGAAATTGAATCCCCCACTTGGGCCTCCACCACCTCAATCCTCCATCACTTCGATAGCAAGCTCACTAACAAAGGCAAGCTTGGGAAGAACACAACAGTGCTCCAAAGGGACAAAGGGATCCAGACTCAAGTATAGTTCTGGCAACAATGGACTATAGTTTCGGTACTCTCAATTCTCTCTTCTTTTTTTTCAATGTCTCAATGGTTCCTTATATAGCTTTCCAAAGTGATACTGAAAGGTCGAATCCGTGCGATCTCAAGGCATATGGAAGGCCAGGAGTCATATGAGTCGGATTCAAGACAAGGAACGGTCCAACAGTTTTGGATTATGCACACATCCCGATGTACGCGACTATAGAGGGAATATCCGCGTATGTACGCAGTTATCAGGGAAAAGGACGCGTATATCA
>LPNX010592107.1:5586-34082 GCA_001517045.1 Pseudotsuga menziesii | reverse complement strand
TCCAGGTACTTACTCATGTTCTCAGCTTGCATTTCAATACAAATTTTATAATTTTTCATGGTCAAATGAATTTTTAATGGCCAAACTTACATGAGCACCACGGCCCACGCGGATATCGAGGTTTTTTCCGCGTATAGGGATGTCTATACGCGGAAAAGGGGCCTGAAACCATGTACATATGCGGCTGTTTTGAAAACAGTCGTGTATGACGCCGCGCACTAAGATTTTTATGAATCTAATGGACATTTTGGTCAACTTCTCATGCAAGATGGTGCTAGAGTGGCGAGAATGCGAGCATGGTGATGTAGAGGAGGCAGTAAGAGCTGACATAATGGCTCAAGAGGCTCTAAGAAGATGCGGACTCTACAAGTTTTGGTGCCTAGGAGGCTTGAGGGCCAAACCAAGACTACTACAGATGCTTGTAGACTATTGGGATCCGGACTCAGAGTCCTTCCGGCTAGATGGCATGTCCCTCACCATTGAGGTGGAGGATATCTATTTTATCACAAGTCTATCACGGCGGGGTGAGACGGTGAACCTTCGTGCCCGCGGAGGACCAGGTCATGGGTTGATTATAGATGAGTACATCGTAGTATACTGCTATCCAGAGACAGAGAAGGCGGGGAGCCAAGTCCCCACCAACGCTATACAGGTACTGGGCCTAAAGGCCATCTTACTAACGCTGGGCAGGATAGCAGGCTTAACATCACTCCATTAGGCCTCTCAGCCATTGATGTTCTATGCGGTGGAGTGCATGACACCGACCATCTATGACTGGAGCACATCACTGCTGAGCAACATGAAACATCAGCTCAGTGAGTGCAAGGCAGGTAGGATACGAAACTTCGGGTCCAGTAGTATCTTGAGCACTTTCTTCTTCGAACGGGTTCCAGGATTAATCCCTAGAGTGGATGTTCCTCTCCACGGGGTTCGAGATCCGGCCCAACGATGTTGGGCAGACGCAATGCGTAGACTGGGGGGTGGTAGGGTGGCCAACCCTTATCCAGCATACTTTTTTCCTTGGTGGCGACGACAGATTATTGCCATAGAGGACTACCCTTATGCAGGGATAGACTTCCGGGGAGACCCGGGCATGCCATTACCACCAGGGTCAGCATATGGAGACATAGGTAACGAATCTCGACCCTTACTCTTTTTCAAATTTTTTGAAGTATTTAATTTTTTTTGTGTTTTCTTGATTAATAGAATCAAAAAGACATGTTTTTGGGTGACAATACATAGTGACATCTACCATTGATGTGTAGATGTGGGACCACGGCGACCAGAGGGCTTCCCACGTCATAGACGGAGGGGAAGAGGAGACGATATCACCGGTGTGGATGCGGAGTGAACGCTCCAAAGCATCCATACCAAATTTGTGCGACTAACTCATAGGATTCCCATGGCGCAAGTCGAGGACTTGCCTGAGGCTATGCAGAGACAGGTGGTTGGTGTACCACGCACATGGGTGCGTTTATTTCGGCGGCTAGCTAGAGCCGTGGTGACATATCATGATCACAACCCTCATCCACCTCCACAGGAGTAAACACCTGGGAGTGTATCTACTTTGTACCGTCGTGGAGTAGATTCCCTTTTACGACGTTGTTTAACTCACGATGAGGCTGAGGTAGTGCTTAATGATTGCCACGGAGGGGTGTGTGGTGGTCATTTATCTGGGCTTGCTACAGCCCAAAATATTTTGAGAGCAGGATATTTCTGGCCGTCGATCTTCAAGGATTGTATTGAAGCGGTCAAGAGGTGCCACCCTTGCCAGGTGTTTGCACGTAACATGCGCTCAAATCCTGCCTCGTTGCACCCTATTATCACCACCGGTCCCTTCACCAAGTGGGGGCTAGATTTTATGGATTGCAACCCAGCTTCGGCTGGGGGGCACCATCATATCATTGTGGCTGTCGATTACTTCATGAAATGGGATGAGGCAATGCCTACAGTAAAATCCGACGGTGAGACAGCCACTCACTTCGTATTCAACCAAATCATCTTTAGGTTCAGGATTCCGAGAGAGCTTGTCACTGACCATGGCTCACACTTTCAGAATCGTATGATGGAAGAGTTGGCCTCCAAGTTAGGATATAAGCAAGAGCACTCCTTTTCTTACTATCCTCAAGCGAATGGACAGGTTGAAGCTGTGAATATATCACTTAAGTCCATTCTCCAACGAGCCATCGCACAAAGCAAGACGAATTGACATATTATGTTGTATCCTGCTTTGTGGGCGTACTGAACCGCGGTAAAGACTGCCACTGGTTTTTCTCCATATCAGCTTGTTCATGGAGTGGAGTCAATATTGCCGGATGAATGCGAGATTCCTTCGTTGAAGTTAGCCGTAGAACTCTTACTAGATACTTCGCCTTTGGAGGAGCGTTTGGTTCACCTTGAGCAACTCAATGAGCAGCGTAGAGATGCCTTGGTGACTCTAGAGGTTAATAAGCGTCGCGTGAAGGCCCAATACGATAAGTCTGTCCATCCGAGAGTGTTTAGTGAGGGAGACTTGGTCCTTTTGTGGGATCAATCGAAAGAACCCTTGGGGGCAGGGAAGTTCAATCCTATGTGGCGTGGTCCTTACGTGGTCAAGCGAGTATTAGAGAAGGGTGCCTACGAGTTAGTGGATTACGAAGGGACAGCCTTGGCAGAGCCTAGAAATGGGCTCTATCTTAAAAAATACTATGCATAATCTTTAACCAAGGTTGTTTGTTGTATATTATTGTACAGTTTTTTTTCATAGTTAGGTCTTTTTTATCGTGATCGGGTTTGTGATTAGTTTCCATTGATGTCTGCGAAACCAAAGATTCTGGGTTCGATCCCCAGCAGAGTTGCCAATTCTGTTACGGAGAGAAATTCCTATGGCTTGGGGTACCACAAGAGACAGCTAGACTCTAGAAATCAATCTTTCCCAATATGCAATAGAAATTAAAAACATCTAACACTAAAGGATCAAACCTCGTACCTTATTCCGTACGGTTGAAGTAGATCCCTGTTGAGCTTTCCAATCTTCATCTTGAATTGTTATAGCACGTCCTCAACAACAAGTAAACAATACAAGCATACTATATTTCACGGTGTTAGATCTATTCTAGCATATATAATCAATAATGTATAAGCATTTGACATATTCCAATGGATGCAACATTCATTCAAATACACATTACTGGACAGGAAAAGATATTTCTATTAATATGAATCAGATATTACAAGTGACAACCTCTGACGGCACGTCTGCGAACCGGAGAAACTGAATCCCCCACTTGGGCCTCCACCACCTCAATCCTCCATCACTCCGATAGCAAGCTCACTAACAAAGGCAAGCTTGGGAAGAACACAATAGTGCTCCAAAGGGACAAAGGGATGCAGACTCAAGTATAGTTCTGGCAACAATGGACTATAGTTTTGATACTCTCAATTCTTTCTTCTTTTTTTTCAATGTCTCAATGGTTCCTTATATAGCTTTCCAAATTGATACTGAAAGGTCGAATCCGTGCGATCTCAAGGCATATGGAAGGCCAAGAGTCATATGAGTCAGATTCAAGACAAGAAACGGTCCAACAGTTTTGGATTATGCACACATCCCGATGTACGCGACTATAGAGGGAATATCCGCGTATGTACGCGGTTATCGGGGAAAAGGACGCGTATATCATTTTTCTAATGTTTTTAGGGATGGTCAATGATACATCAAAAGAAAATAAATGGTCCATAGGGAATAATGAGTCTGCAGCGGGATAGGGGAAGGCCATACAATGTGTGATTCACCTAGTGTGGTGAAATCCGCTATAACATACTCTTCTTGGAGCAAAGCATATGTACCTAGCAGTTGCATGCCATTGGGGTCCAAATTGATTTCAGGGATTCAAGATCCAAGTGGTTCATCTTCTCCATTCACCCTAAAGTCAAATTTTCTCATTATTTTACTTTATGTTGCAAGTAGTACCTTGATCTATAAAGTAAATCTTTTGCATCTACTTGCTTCCATTTCTAGATCTAGGAATTGTTCTTTCTCTTAGATCTAGTTGGTATTTGAAGCAGCACATGGTTCATATATTTTGCTCAAATGCTAGGTGTATTTTTGTAGTATATTCTATTTTTTAATCCATCATTTTGCAAGTAAATAGCTTGCTTGTTTTTTCTCTCTCCATGACAGGTTAAGTGGGAAAACTTGCAAAAAACCAAGGAATTAAGCTGCAAAAAACTTCCCATTGTTCCTCTTCTTAATCCCTTTTCTACGGGTCACTTTCCTTTGTTTATTTTACCTCTTCTTCATCGCTGCCCTATTAGTACCTTTTTTACCATCTCTTTTTCTCTTTTTGGACAGCCCTAGTGTGCCCTAGCTTTCTTCCCTTTTTTGCCTCTTTTTGCCCTAGTTTTTGGGCTTCCTTTAACCTTGTTTTTGGCCATTTCTTTTACCTTTTGTTCATTGTCCTATTTTTCTTTTTTTATGACAGCCACTTATTTCCTCTTTTTCTGTCCTGTTTTGCATTTTTTATGACAGCGACTTATTTCCTCTTTCGCTGCCCCATTTTCTTCAATTTTGTTCATCCCTTAGCTTCTTAGTTGGCTGCCCTATTCTCCCCTTTCTTTGGTTTTGATTCTTGCTTAGTTTGTTTGTCTTCCTTCTCTCATCTTCTATTGTTTCAGCCCTCTTTCCTTTTGTTCCTTTTTACTCTCTTCAAACTTATTCCCTTTTCCCTTTTCAAAGTTTAATAAAAGATCTCAAAAGTAAAAATGCAAGGCACTCTCCTTTTTACAGGTTGCAATATTTATAGAGTTATTTTACCTTTATTTGAAAAGGCCTTTCAAGGATCAGGTTCCTTAAGGCACATTGTATAAATTTTAATAAATGATCTTATTTGAGTGGGGTTTTTAAGTCCCCACTCTCTTCCTCCCCCATTTGGCGAGGCTTGTGTTCTGTGCATGGTTTGATTAGTGCTAGTTTTCATCATTCATTACATCTCATGCTTAGATCATTAATTATTAATTCATCATTGCTAAGTTGATTATTCAGTTTAATTGTTTATCTTTCTAAGTTAATCAACTACTTAAATCTCTTGAATCTCACCATAAGGTGGATCAAGAGTGCTCTATATCAGAGAGTCTAAGAAACTAATATCATCTTGTGCTTGTTTAATCAATTAATAATCCATAAGTAAGACTCTTGAACTTGAAGAAACTCAAGTCAAGAGCATTCTCTACCAGACAACATTCTAGATTTGCACAATCCCCACATTAGCTTCAGATAGATTAGCTAAGTCTCTTGAACCACGGTCATAAGACGAGGTCAAGAGCGCTCTCTGTCGAAGAGTTTTAATTAATTAAGTTAATAAAATATTCAACACACATACCCCTTTAATTAATTAACTTCATTCCCTCTGTGTCGGAGTATGCTCTAATCGATCTTAGATCGGAATACCCAGAAACAACATTGGATCTCTAAACCCCACAAGAGGAACTTAATTAAAACTTTTCCCCATAACCAATGCATCGACATTGTTCGTTAAATACCGAGGCATGTGGGCAAATTCCAAGTGTGGGCATCAGGATACCTAATCTGGGCACTGGTAGTTAAGTTATTGAACACTTACCTTTGACCCCAAACACGTCCATCATGTCTTCGAACGAATCCACTAAAGGTATTACCGGTTAGGACATCCAGCTACCATAAGTGAAGATCACAAGTAAAAACTCTTAAAACTTACCAAGAGCACTTGCAAAACCTAACATTCACTGGCATCTTTTGGTATTCACATATTTACACTCGAATCATATATGATAAGTTGACTCCATAGGCACTGGTCCTATCTTTTACACATTGTTGATAATCTGGGCCATTTGTCCATCGAATGTTTGATTATAAATCAGTTCTGTGAATGCTTTATCTATTTCCTGAAGTTCTCAAATATTTGTCTATCTTTCAATTTCGGTGATAGCAACATGGATTGCTTTGTCTTGTGTTCAATTCATCACATTAATCATCTTAAATCACAATAAATCCTAAACAACACCCATCTGCATCCAAAACATCTAAAAATTAACTTAAACATTGAGCCATAAAAAACTCTTTGTTAGGGACTACCCCCTTGGCTTCGTTAGGAGTTAGCCTAAACGGAGGAGCTAGGAGTAGGTGACAGTACCTAGCTCTATGCTTGCCCCCAAGGTCACACCTCTCCCACGTTCTCAAGTGAGGAGATAAATTTCAGAAGATTTCTGCTGTAGGTGTGCAATCGGTAGACAACAGAACCCATGGTCTAAATCAATTCTCCCAATCCCTCTAGTCTAGAGTTCAGAATCATCTCCCATTCGAACCACGAGCTAGCATTCAAAATCATGGAGGAGAAGAATTCTCTCTTGGATACCATATTCCTGGAAACACCTGAATCAGTAATAAAGGATGAGGAATTAGAAGTACTTTCCACCAATGCATGACATTACTCCTTTCCTTCACTTGAACTGGAGTTTCCATCTTTCTTCCTTGCGCTATCAGGAACTAGAATGTTATTCTTCTCCAGTAGCTGCGCCATGGTGTCTATGGTTTTCTTCATGCATGAGCTTTCTAGATGCCATCCCTTGTGGAAATAAGTGCATTTGACCTTCTCTTTTCCTTTCTTTCCTTTTCTTTGGGTGGATTCGTAGCTCCCTCACTGGATTTGGGTTTTTCTGATTTCTTCTTGTCCGACAACTTTGAATTCTTGGACTTGGGCTTGCCCTTTGCTGAATTTGAAACCCCCACTACTAGTGCTTGATATTTGGTCTTGAGGGAACCCATTTGCACCAATTTGTCCTTCTCCTGAGTGAGTGACTCCATGAAATGTGCTATACTTGGCATTTTGCAGTTTCGAAGGGTGAGTTTGCCTAACTAAAATGTGCTCACAAAGACTGAGAACTCTGGCCCAAACTTTGAAAGTATAGACAATATCAGTTGATCTTCCTTCTTCTCAATCTCACATTGTTTTAACTATAATACAAGTGATTTAAACTTGGTGAAGAAGTCCTGGATTGTATCATAGTGCGCTGGGCTCAAGCTTATCAACTCATTCTCAAGCTGGTGACCATGTAGCTCATCAGTTTTTCCAAATAGAGACTCAAGATTCTCCCAAACCTCCTTTGGTGATGCCAAAATTTTAAGATGGAACAACAACTCCCTTGAGATGCTCAGACATAGCAAACGATATGCGTCATCCAATTTGTTAAAATACTTGGATTTTTCTACAGCATAATTTGGTTCCACTTCAGTGCCCATTGTAACTCTGGAAAGCCCCTTGGCTCTCAATTGAATCACCACCTATTCCTTCCATTCAAATAAGTTGAAAGGTGTTAGCATGATGTGGGTAGCCTCCATTACTTCCTGCACTGATGGTAGTGAAATTTCTAACTGGTTTACACATAGCAATTTGATTTTATCTGGAATTCACTAACAAAGTAGCTCAAATCCACTAACAACTTGGTTTGCAACTAAAAATCTCCAACCAGCTCTGATACCATGTGAGAAATTCAAATCGACAAGTGAGTAATTCGAACCATATGAGAATCTAGGAGCATTAGTAAGGTTCACAAATCAAATTTGGGTGCAAGATTTAGCAAAAACCATCAAATTACAAATAAATTACACACAATGATAGCTGGAAACAAGATAATTTTGGAATTTATAACTCTGAAATTGTTATTAACAAGTTTATAAATACATCATAAGAGTTTCAAATGTCTTTGGAAGCCAATTGTGAGCAAATAACCCAAAATTGCCAAATTGGCATCAAACCCCCTGGGTGGGCCAATCTCATCCCAAATATCTCCAAATGGCCACGAATTGCTGAAGTAGCATGACTGATGTGTTGTGGATCAATGATTACACCTTGGACAGTGTGGGTGTGGAAAACTAGATGGTTTAGAGCCTCAATACAACACTAATTGCACCAAATCAAGCCAAATTTGGGCAAAATCCCACTCTAGCACTCCAAGTCAACTTACCTGTCCACATCCAATGAATGGGAGTGCATCAGCAATGATGGTTGTGCATGTGTGGCTGGTTGACTAGGTTGGAGTACCCATGTGGTTCATAGAACCTCAACTTGACATGTCATATGTCCACCTATGCACCCCTAGTCCACCTCATGGTGTATTAAAGCTTAAAAAAGCAATAAAATTGACTAATTAGTGTAACTAAGGTACTAATGATGGCTTACTATTCTAACACTCTATAGAATTAGATACTGCAATAGATTGTAGATTGGATCACAGCTAAAAATTTGGCTTTTAAATGAAATTTTAAGCCATTTACAAATGGATCACAAAATCTCATTTTTATTTTATTTCTTAGTATGTTGATGACTCAGTATAATACATGCAAATTCTAAAGAGTTCTTAACTAAAATCAAGATTAGTCTTGATTTTCCTAAAAGAGTGAGTGTGCAATAAAAATATAATATCTGGAAATACCATCACAAACTAGAATGATAATCAACAATTGCATACCTCAATTTTTCGTCGTTTTGCTTCAAAAAGGATCTCCCTTTCTTCCTTTTGGACAAAAATATATACAAGTGTTAGGATTCAGGAACATAGCTTTTAAAACATAATATTATTATGAAGGAGACTTCATCCGATTTCCAATATTGTTAGGTGTCCATTAAATACGACATATATGCTATACTACCGACAACTTCAATTCATTTGTTATATGACCTTAGACATGTCTATAGGGAGCACAATATGACTACAGACCAATTTTCCAAGGACGCATTGAATATGAAGGCTGGCCTCCTCTCCTTCTCGTAAATTGTAGAAGGAGAAATCATTGAGGAAGGAATGATATAGTTCTTTTAAGAGCTTTTTGATTTATGTGGCATAGTCTTTTTTGGTTCTTTAGACTATGTGATACATTAGAATCTTTCTTGTTTTAGCTGGGGATATATATTTTGTTTTCATCCCCTTAAGGGTGTGTTTTTTCCACCCTCGATGCCTCCTTGGATAAGTAGTTTGGGATCCTTATGTTCTATGTGTGGTATTTCTACTTTAGTTATCTTGGGATTGAGGGTTTCATCCCTCCCCTTGGGAAATTTTTTCATACTTATGATCTCCACTCGCATCTGGAATGACTTATTATCATGACTATGTGCAAGCTACATTTGATTCATTATTGAATATCAAGGAACACCTCTCTTTCTTTTGAAAAAAAAGTTACAAACTATTAGAAAATGATTTTATTAAATATATTAAGATTTGTAAACTGGGTATTTAATATTTTGGGTGAGGAAACAAAATAAATTAAAAAATGTACACCTACAAATTTTGTAAAAAATGTAGTTTGTATTTTGAGATAAATTGGCTGAAACATTTGCTATGGAACCACTTGATATCTATTTTGTGTTAAAGGACTATGTGATGAGCTGCTGTACTAGGGAATTATTGATATTATTCAGGATACCGATATCATTATTATTTCATTCTTATAATTCTATCCAAGTTTTTGCTGGTATTTTTCTCTTATTTGCCAAGTTTTTTCCGGCCATGGTGCAGGTAAAACCAAACAGGTATTTGTCTGACCTGTCTTCCTCGAGCGATGGTATTTTTGGAAGGATAGTTGAAAGTGAAACATCCAATAGGTCTACAAGGGCTAGATAAACTAGATATCAAAAGATCAGAAGAAAATTCAATAAACGCATGGATTTTTTTCTCGTAGGCTGGGGGTCATATCCCTATGATGATGAGACAATATGAGACATCGAACTTCCCTTAAGGTACAAACATCTAGTGAAACAATGGGTACCTAGGGATCTTCCTTAGTTCAACACTGATTTTTGTGAGAATGAGAGGATATATAGAATTGCACCATCACCATTACATGGATTAGGATTGTTTTGAATGGATGGCATAAAGGTTGGTTACGATAGATATACATAATTGATGGAGTGTGCTAGACCTAATTACAACTACAATGATTGGATGTTCCTGGTCCAATATACACGAAGTATGCGTAGATATGGGTTGTCAGAAAATTATTTACAATTGAAAGACAAAGATCAAAATAAAGGAGCAACGTTGTACATTGACAAAAGGCCAAAGAAAACTGGGAATATTGCGGAGTTTATAAACAGTACACAACCAGGGTCTAGAATTAAGCAACCCAACTGCATATTTGAGGGGAGTGAAGGAAGCCATGTCTTTGTATGTGCCATTAAATCAATAGCTAATGGGGCAGAGTTGCTTATTAATTACAATTTGAATCGAGTAGATACAAACACGGTTAGTATGGATGTGGTACATCCAACAATTTACCCAACCTCCTATTAATTATTTTAACATATTTTGGATTGTTCATTAGTAGATAATTATATTTTTTTATTAAATTTCCTATGTTGAGTTCGCAGGGAGGTGATGGGGGCCGCAGTGACCCCAACAACTGGTGAGAGGAGTACACAATTCACGAGGAAACATGTATACATAAAAATGTTATGTTACTAAATTGTTTTAGTGAGTATTTTTGTTTCTCTAGGTAATTTTTAATATGTTTTTGATGCAGCGTTCTGTCAGGGGAACCTCCCTCATAGTAGACGTTACTAGACCTACCTCAAGGTAATAGGTATACATCGATATTTTCATTGTAAAAATTTAATATGTACAAACAGTTATGTTGTTATGTTTATTCCATTGTAATATTTAATTCGGTTCGTTTATATAATCTTATCTATATTTCATGCAAAGTGTTAATCAAGGAAGCCACCCGGCAGTTGATCAGACAGCTACATCCTCAGGAAAACAGGTAAACCTGAATGTAATTCTACATTTTAAATACTTCAAAATTGTATACATATATCTCATGTAGCATAATGTTTATCTTGTTATGTAGTTTTTTTTTTATGATTACGTTCATTATGATAATGTTGTCAACTTTTTTTGCAAGTGGATGATCCGAGAAAGTCCCCAATTGTTGATCAGATGACTATAGCCTCGGGGCAACAAGTAAACTTGAATGTAATTCTACATTTTAAATACTTCATAATTGTACACATATAAAACATGTAGCATAATGTTTGTTTTGTTATGTACTTTTTCATTTTTATGATTGCGTTCATTATGATAATGTTGTATACTTTTTTTGCAGGTGGATGATCGCGGAAAGTCCCCAACTGATGATAAGACCACATCGTCATCTAGACATCAAGTAAACCTAGATGTAATTCTAGTAATATATCATGATAGACATTTTTTGTTAATATAATTTTTTGCGCAGACTATTGCTTCAACAGTTATGCAATGTTTTATATATTTTTGTTGCATACAAATGATTCAGTTTATGAAACAACAACAAAGCAGTCCATAGATTTTGATGTCTATGAGTTGTTGAATGATGTTGAAATTGGTTCTTCTATAGACCCAATGAAGGTGATACAGAAGACCTTGACAAAACTTCATGCAAAAATGCTTCGTCTGACATTCACAATTCCACTGATAGATAAGATCAAAGAAAAGGTTCAAGTGTTGATCCATAGATTTCAGGCCTTAACAGTAAGTTGCAGAATCATAATGTGAATTCATTTATAACTTTATAATTTTTAATTTGATATGATAGTGAACTTATAATTCAATGGTTTTTATTTACAGGAAATTCTGCGACCACACACTGGTGGTGAAGGCGGTGTTGGTCCCAGTGAGCAAACAAGTCCATGTACACCGCATGTTGCACCCGTGTTGTCAAATGAACAATCGACAACATGTTCTGTGACACCCCCGATGATGCAGGAACATCCTATTATCCTTTGAAAATTCAAGCTCAATGCATGACGAGACGTGGAAGGGGTCTTCAATTCCGAATTGATGGTCTTCAAACCATCACATTGTAATTAAACTTATATAAAATATGTGATTCTAGATGGATAATGAGTAAATGATGTGAGTCACTAGGTGAGTGATGAGTAACCCTCATCTAATGGCAGTGAGTCAAAGGATAGGTTTGATAGTTTGAGTTAATTAAGAATGTTGTTGAGTATATTGAGGATCTAAACCCGAATGGTTCATAAATCCTGTTGTGTATAAATATGTAACCCTACAAGGCATAGAGGGAGAGAAGACAGAGAGAATAGGAGTAGTAGAGACAGAGATACAGAGGTCAGTAGGAATTTTAGGAATCAAGTGAGGCCAATAAAAAATGTATTAGGCCTAAGGAGATCAAAACACAAGTTTTGAGACAATTATGAATGTACAGTTTCATTGTGTGGATGAATGAAATCTTACTTCGGCGTATCTCGTATGTAGTTACATTTCTTTCTAAATGTATGATTTCATGAAATGAATGTTTGATTATTCTGTGTTAATGAATGATAAGATTTATTTTGAATTTGGGGTTTTTGAAAGTGAGTAAAATAGAGATCGATTGATCGATTCTCTAATCAATCGAAAGGGTTAGATGAATGATCCTTCATTAGAGGAAATTTCAATTTAAAATGGGCCTTCCAAAAATAATATAAATTCCATGTCATCATGTATTATCGAATCAAAATGCTTTAAAATTCAAAAAGGGAGCACCTCGTAAACAATTTTTTAATATAAATTTGGGGATAGGTATCATAAAAAAACTACTTTTTTTGTTCGTATTTTGGACATATCTCCCTGTTTTTTTACTCAAATTTCGATCGGGAGAGCTCGCTAGATGTGGAATTAAATTTTGCATCCAACGAGTACCCACTCAACATACTTTTGACATGATATGGTACCCCAAACACAAGAAATACTTGAAAAAACATGATGATGATGATGTCATCATCATGTTTTTTAAGGTATTTCTCGTGTTTGGGGTACCAGGTCGTGTCAAAAGTATGTTGAGTGGGTACTCGTTGGATGCAAAATTTAATTCCGCATCCAGTGAGCTCTCCTGATCAAAATTTGAGTAAAAAACCAGGGAGATATGTCCAAAATACGAACAAAAAAGTAGTTTTTTTTATGATACCTATCCCCAAGTTTATATTAAAAAATTGTTTAAGAGGTGCTCCTTTTGTCATCATCATGTTTTTTTAGGTATTTCTTGTTTTTGGGGTAGCAGGGCCCATCAAAAGTATGCCAAGTGGGCACTCATTGGATGCGAAATTTAATTCCGCATCCAACAAGCTGTCCTAATCGAAATTTGAGTAAAAACACTCGGAGATATGTTGAAAATACAAACATAAAAGTAGTTTTTTCTTTTCTTCCTCCAAAATTAATAAATATTATTCTATTATTTTATTAATTTTCCTTAGGAGGCCCATTTTGAGTTGAAATTTCCTCTAATGTGAGGATTTTATAAATGAATGTGTGTGTGCATTAACCCTATTACAGGTCAAGAAGCTGAAGTCGATCATTGAAGGATCGAGGAAGATGGAGATTCAAGCATGTGCGTGGCTTGATCGATTAAAGAAAATCGATTTCGTATATACGTAAGTAAAATATTAACTAGTCACGTTGAGAAAGATTAGATGTTGGGGAATGATTTTAGAAGAATATCAATGGTCACGATCAAATTCTGCAAACAAGAGATGAGATACGCATCTGATCTCATATCAACGGTCAAGAAGGAAGCTTCCTATAATCAACGGTTGTAAAAAGTTGCAAAAAAGGGATTGCGGAAGGGAAATTGGAGAAGTTCAACTTTTGGAAAAAATGGATCCGCAATCCGAAATCCACAAATGTAGAAACATAATTGCGGAAACTCTGTCGCGGAAAGGAGAATGTGGAAATAGAGTTGTGGAAACTCTGTTGCAGAAAGGAGAATTCGGCAACAGAGTTGTGAAAACTCTATTACAGAAAGGAGAAAGTAGAAATAGAGTTGTGGAAACTCTATTGTGGAAAGAAGCTTGTGGAAACCTGTCTTGCGGAATTGAACCTGCGGAAGCAGAGCTGCACAATAGAATTGTAGGAGAAGAAGTATTTAGACATGAAGTCAAATTTAGAGTTTGCTAAATGTAGAGAAAGCTAAATCCTGGGGTAGAAGATGGGATGATGGTTTCTTTGGTTCCCATTTGCATCAGATTGGTATCAGAGCGGGAAGAACAAGTATTCTGTGTGAAAGGTAAATCAATCTCTGATTTTCAATATTTATTTTAAAATTTAAGACTGACAATTGTGTGAGAAAATTAGTCATGTGAGAGGGTATTCAAGATTTATTGCAGACAAAGGATGTGTGGTTAAAGTTGATGATTATCCACATGAGAATGCATAAGAATCCTTGAAAGGATTTGATAGTCTTTTGTATTGACGAGAGATTGCAGATTGTAGCAATAACAACTATGGGATTTGTGCTCAAGGACAATTATTTTTTCGTGGGGCTCAAGGACAATTATATTCTTGGTGAAGAGGAATATCTTTTGAAGATAGCAGTGGAGATATTACAACCAACTGTATAAGTGAAAATTTCTAAAGGTATGGGCCGATTGATGTTTATATTTTGACTCTGGTTTTGTGAATTTATAGCAGCAAATAACAAAGAATTTCTTCAAAAGAGGAAAGAGAAAGAAGTGTTAGAACTCGAGAAATCCAACAGAGGTTGGATAAGAGAGGACTAGCGCATGTTCTCAAAAGAGAAGTGGACCTATAGAAGCCAAACATAAGAGAAAAGGAGATGCTCAAAAGGTTCTAGAGGAGGAGAACCATAGATACCAAAGGAACAAACTCAAGGAGAGATAGCTTGTTGAGGTATAATAGGCAAGTGTGGAGACTTGTTGAGGGAGGATTAGGAAAGCAGTCCACAAGTGGACAGGATGAAGTTCACAAAAGAGAGGGAGATAGAAACAATGACTACTGAAGGTCATTGAAGGGGTGCAGAGAAAAGCCACAGCGAAAGAAAGACAAGAAGAATGTAATAGGGAGTTGTTAGAGTTAGCAAGAGACATTTTGTGCTTTGAGAAGCATTTGCAAGCTACTGAAGAAGAAAACTAGAGGTATGGTTGGGTCATGAAAAGGAAGGTAAGATGGAATTCACTATAGGTGAAGCTGTAGCAAAAGATGTTTGTTGGATTGAAGAAAGAACTTAGAGAAGTTAAATATAAGATAGAGGTTTCATATTATAAACCTGAACAGGGTCCTTTGCTTGGAGAGGATGGTGAAGCAGAAAAATAGAGGCGAATTGAGATTCTCATGAATTCTGTAAAGAATATAAATCTACTTATGTAGAAGATGACTATGAGGTCAAATGAGACCAAAGGGTCTTCTGTTTTTGAGACTGATGATTTGTTTGTGATTGCATCTTTCATTGCGGATGATGGACAGTCTTTTGAAACTGTCTTAAAATTTGAGGAAGTCATATATGATGAAGAAAGTATCTCAAATGAAGAAAGGTCTAAAGTATTGCAGCAAAAGGAACTCATTGATGAGTTGCTTGATGAAGGAAAACAGTCAATTGAAGATGATTTGAAGATGAAGGTAGAAAAAGAAATGTGCAAAGACATTTCTATAAGGAAGAATTAGAATTGCATTCTGATGAAGGAGAGAGTTAAAGAGTCACCTTGGACTTCCATGGATTCTGAAGAAGAAGAAGTTGTGCTTTCCAAAAGCATGATAGCAGAACATTATTATGTTGTAATAGAATATGAAAGGATACCATATTAAGATGGTATGTAGCCTGTATATTATACTATTAGAGAAATAGGTGATGGTGACAGATTCGGATGTTGTGTTCAAACTAACACAACATGGGGATGTTAGAGGAAATATCAATAGGGACTTCAGAGTCTCATGTTTTCAAATATAATTGTTTTGGTACGACTACAGGTATTGAAGAACACTTAGATGATGTGTTTATGCAGGTTGTGAAGCATATGCTGGATGCTTTGGGGAAGAAAGGAAAAAGAAGAATTAGACCATTGACAAAAGAATATGTTCACTGTTGTGAAGCAGAACATAAAATCATCTTAGAAGAAGATGGTGCAGATAAGGGACTAACTGAAAGTCTCATGAAATTTTCAGAGAGTTTAGACCAGGAGAAGAATATGCTGATAAGAAAGTCAATGGGAGTTGTTTTTGAAATTTATGAATTGTATGTATCTACAGGAATAACATGTGATGAACCTTGTGAGGTTGTCCCAAAGGTAAAAGAAGAAGGAGAGTACCCACACACTCTTGACATGGATCAAAGCTAGAATATTGTTTTGGAATTGAACAAGGGGATGACATGGTCTTGTAGAGATAAACTAGAGAGAACACTTGCATATTTGGATAGTGGTGTTGTTGATAGACTGGGGAAGAAATGTTTTATGACACATGAAGGGACTATAGTGTCTCAAGAGGGTGATCAGTACCACGAAAGAATTATTCTTGCAGAGTTGACTAATGGAGACTATTGTAATCTCACGGATCACAAAGGGTTACCAATAATACACATTAAAAGCATATAGACATATCAGAGACAAGAGACAAGAACACAGGTGTAAGAATAACTTATTATATTATAATAGAAGAGTCCATACCATACATAGAACTGAACTGAGTTCTTATCTGGCTCAATAGCCTAATATATATCATTTACAAAACAGTTACAAATAACTACCTATCAGTTAGGTCAACTAACACAACCTTAGGTGGTCGACCTAATCTCTAATTAGTTGGCTGATCAACTTACTCAGCTTACTGACTATATCCTCCAACATCTCCCCCATGAACACAAATGTTCTTTGTCCTGAAGAAACAAGGGAGGAACTCAACAAAAATCTTTGGCTATCTAAAGCAGTTATTTCTTTGTTTATGTTTTTATGGGCTGTGAATTCGGATGGTTGGTCGTTTCTGTACACAGACTTCGATAATTGCTTCTGCTGTCACGACCATCTGATATTGGAATTATGTTCAACTTTGCAGTACTTTTTGGATGTCAATGGTTAATGTTGTAAGGCTTGATAGTGTCGACATCTTCTCTTGAATGGAAAGGTCTTCTATCCTTTCCATGTCGGGACCCAAAAACTGGTCTTTTTCTTCTACCATCTCCCAAAGTATTTTCATATGTGGATAGATGGTGTCTAATTTGTCCAAGCTTGGAATTGCTTGTTGCAACCACTCGTGTGCTTGTCTCTTGAGATTCTGCAGTTTAGCTGTTTCGAGCATGATTTGATCTTCGATTGTGCTTCTGAATGCTTCTTCCGTGCTCTTCCTCTTCTCTAGTGCTTGGATTTCTTATCAGGTCTGTCGGGTCATTAATTTGTGGGGTTGAACCCTCCAGGATGTCGAAGAATAGGTCATTGATCTCTCAATTTATTTCATCCATGTTCTCTTCTTCCCCATATCTTGTTGGTTCATTGGAGGGTGGAAGGGTGGGGATGTCGGTTGGGGTGAGCGATGCAATTCAACTTGTGACAACTTCAGCTGTCTTGTTGGGGTTTCTTACAAATGTTGATTTCAAAGTTGCCATAGTCCTTTGCCTCTGGGGTATTTGGAAAGGTTGAGGAATGCGTTGTCTAGATCCACCAGTTTAAAACAGGGGGCACTTGGTGGTGATATTTTGTACAGAGGTAAGTATCTCAGGCAATTTTTTGATGTATGCTTCGAAATCTATATCTTGGTTGAACCTCTCCTTCAAGGTTTCCAGTGTAGCATTTTTGCATATGTCGACCGAGCTTATTGACGGTAGCTCTAGAATTGCTTTCTGCATGATTTGGGTTGGAGATGGGGGTGGGGGTTTAGACACTAGATCAACAACATTTTTGGTCGTTGAGGTATTTGTACTTTTTACCTTTTTCGGTCGACCTTGCTATGCTCCTGCTTCAACAAATTTTTGGCACTGTGCTTCCATTGAAATTTTGTTTGCTGCGGTGTCTTCTATGATGTCGATGGCCGTGGGTGCTAATTTGTCTTCATATTATAATGATTCTACGATGATAAGCTTATGTTTCCTCTTCCCCTATTTCTGTTCCTAAGTTTTTATCCTCTTCCTTGAGGCTATTATTTCCTTTAATAGCTTGCAAATATTTTCTTTGGTTATAGCATACTCGGGTTTTCAGTTTCCATGTCGTCCTCTGGTCCTTTTTCTCCCCCATGTTGTTGAGTTGGGTCGATGCTTTTCTCAGCTGGATTGGTTATCTACTATTCTGGTTGTGTCCCTTCTCTTTGGGCTATCGATGGTATGATTGTAATTTGCAGTCAACTAGTGTCTTCTGTCGTCTCCCAAAGTCTTTTCATCTGTTGACAGATGGTGTCTAATTTGTCCAAGCTTGGAATTGCCTGTTGCAACCACTCATGTTCTTGTCTCTTGACATTCTGCATTTTGGTTGTTTCGAGCATGATTTGATCTTCGATCGTGCTTTTGAGTGCTTCTTCAGCGCTCTTCCTCTTCAGGGATGATTTTAGGGGCGAATTATAGCCAATTGGCGAATTTTAAGGGGTGCCCAAAAAAAGATGGGTGAATTTTTAATATTAAAATGGTTTTTTTTTTAATTTAATAAATTAGCCCATATTTAATTTATATATAATTTCCCTTGACTAAATATCCCGCATGATTAACCTCTAAAAATTCATAAAACCTAATTTCGCCAAGCCATCGATGGGAAAATCGTGGCATTCACCCCGATTTCTTCCCTAATGGAGGTGAAATTGCCAAAAATTTACAGTTTTGGAGGATAAATGAAGATGATTCGCCCAAATTTATGGTAGATAGGTTAAAAATTTGGTATTTCGCCCCACAGGCCCGATCCTTCTTCCACGCATGAGGATAGAGTCGAACTACGTGATCAGAGGAGGCCAGGCTACTTCATGGATTGCTAAGCTAAGGAGAGACCTGGATACTATTATCCGGAAGCGCGACACCTCTTTAAGTATTATCTTCTTGTATGGATGGATTATAGATGCTTGTAGGCCTCCTTGTTTTTAGAGTACCCATGGGCTTGTAGATTGCTGAGTCATCACGGCGAGGTTTCTTAAATCCTTACTTCAGGATCATATCAAAGAGCTCGAAACCCAGTTGAAGAGTCGAACCAATACAAAGCAGCAGAGAGATGTATCTTCTAGAGTCACAGAATCAGAACTCTCATCCGCGATGGATTTTTGGGTAAATTTGTTTTAGTTCGTCCCTGATTTGCAGGCCCTGGATGTTCATGCATTGGGTATGGAGCAGCACAAGATTTGGGTCTGCTTCAGGTGAAAACAGATAGCACAGGTCTTCCACATCGATTTCCTTTGAGAGTTTTCCTTACAGGGTCAGCCAGGAGACTGGGTTCATTGATTATGACAAGTTGGAGGAGAAAGCCTTGGATTTTAGGCCTAAGCTTATTATCTGTGGAGGTAGTGCTTATCCCAGGGATTGGGATTATGCTAGGTTCCACGTTGTTCATCCATTATTTGGCTCTTTTTTTTATACAGATCTGTCACATGTTCTGTCTTTTCTTGATATTAAAAACACATACTTATTAGCTTAAAGGGCACTAGTTCTGAGAGTGGATGATATTGGTCACACCAAGAAAAAAGATGGTCTCTTAATAGTTAATACAAATGCATATAGTTATGAATTGTTTGAAATTGTTTACTTCATTTTAACTCCATCCATGTTCTAAATATGTTGAGTCCTCTCTTCTGTCTGCAGCTATTGAGTTCATGCTATTTTCTATTTCAGGGTGATATTCACAGGCATGGTTGTTGTCATACCAGACATATCAGCCTTATCCTCACCTGATGATAGAGCAGAATCTCGTAGAGAAGGTCCTCAAAATTGAAGTGCAGCTAGTGGTTATGAAGGAGTGCGTGGGCTTAAATCTATTGGTGTACGATATCTCTTGTATCGTCTGGCATTTATTGCCAATTCTGTGTAGGTATTATAGGTTTCGTTATCCCTTACTGTACTAGATTAGTGATTCTGCATGTAAATCATAACTTTCTCTAGTGGTTTGTTTCAAAGAGTTCTCAATGTTTTTTTATCATCATGTGTAGCTTCATGACAAGAAAAGAGGTGTTGATTTTAGAGGAGTAAAGAAGGATGGTGAGGAGGAGGATGCACCCCATTTTACGGTAATATTTGTCCTCAATTTCTAATCTGATTTGTCAGCATCTGGGGGAATCTTTGGTGAGCTAAAGCATCCGGTTACCCCTTTATTCCTGTAATTTATGAAGCTGTCTTTAGCATGAAGCAGTTGTAATCTAATCCTCAGATCCTATGGCCTTGACTTTTTTTCATTTGTTTGGATAGAAATTTTCAATAGCAGAAACCCCAATGACATATCTAGTTGGCTGCAAATGTAGGTCCTATGGCAGTTTTCATTTTCCCATGTTTACTTATTACATCCCTACTGCTGCTTGTTATTAATGCTTCTGATTGTCAGCGTTCTATGTATATAATTTCTATTTCTCCTTTCAACACATGTGGACCTCCTATGCTCATTTTGTATATCTATTGGCTATTGCTTTCAATTTCTAATAGTAGTTGGTGTCCTTGGTGATCTGTTTCTTCTTTAGGCAATGTTGGTTTCTGTGGATTCTATCGAGGATCATGGATCTTTTCATTTTAAAGATCTTAGTCCTGCTTCAAAGCGTAATTTTGAGTACGATCAATCTGTAGAAAATTGTGCCATGACAATGTTGAATTAATTAGTCTCATTTTTTTTTCCAGACAATGCAGTTTGAGAAGTTATTCACAATATTGAAATCCAAGGAATCAAGTTGCCATTTCACCTTGTTGGGAGTTTTTTCCCCTCTTGAATGGAGTGGAGTTCAACCCTACTTCTTTTCTGTGCAGATTCTGTACCTACATACCTTAAACAAAGCCAATGCTTTCCTCATTTTCTTTCATATCTATCTATCTATCTATATCACACAAATAATTCCAATCTCTTAAGCTGCGAGCACTATTGTCTGTGACCTTATAAGTTATTCCAGTAGCATCCCTTTCACATTTTAGAAGGAGCATTTCTATTTCTATGTTGTCGCTTTCCTTTGGTTATTATAAGTTTGGCTATGAGAGTAGCAATCGTGTTTCAGTGAAGCAACAGCCCTTTGTAAAATAACAAATTTGAGAGGAGATAAATATTTGCTTTTAAAGAAGCTAGCACTTAACATATATGTCAGGGAATTTTTTTAGTGCATCATGGTTAGGAGCAAAATCTTATTTGATAGGAAGCTTTTAAAATTATCCACCAGTTGTACATTGACTTCAGGAAATGTGACACATTTGTTGTCTTAAACAGTGCATCTATATCCTACTAATTGCCCTTATTGCTGTTTAAAGTAGTGATGGACCAATAGAAATAGTAGAAATCATAGTATTTATTGCTTGAGTAAAAGAAAGGCAACTGTGAAGAAGAATTGTGAGTCAAAAAGCATGGAGGAAAGAGGAGGAATATAGGAATCTGCTAGGTCATGACCACAGATGGCACAAGTGAAAAATTTAATAGTATATTAAATTTTGCTAGCATAGGAAAAGGACCATAATGACTATGTCCATTTAAAAACATGGAAGAAATAGGAGGAATATATGAATCTATTAGGTTATGATTCATTTCTCCACAGTGAAAATCTAGCATAAATCATTGTGTAGAAATGATTCATAATGAGGAGTATGGTCATTGCTAGCATAGGAGAAATGACCATAATGACTATGCTCCCTACCAGGATTTACTGTAGACATGACACCTATTGAAGTTGCTTAGAGATCGAGGGGGCAAATGATTTGGATCATAGATGGGAAACATTGATTATTAAAATAGGAATGTTTACTCCACAATCATTCATTAAACACTAATGTTATAATTTTTTTTATCAGTAAAAGGCATTCTATTATTGTGCCTAGAATTACATCAGCTTTCCCATTTAGCAGGAAATTATATTCTAGACCACTATATACTTATCCACTAGTAGGATGACAAATCGAACCTTTATGCCATAGCTGTAGGCTGGATGTGGCCAAGACTTTCCAAGAAAACAAGATACATGAGTTATAAGGATAGGTTAAAAAGTGATGACCACCATTTGATCACAAATTGAAATATGTTTCTATTGATTGGGGTCATGTAGTACATTGCAAAACTACTGTATACCTTTTGTATCATATTTGTTGTACCATCATAAGGGGAATAATTGTCATGAATAATTATAGCTAGATCATTCTTGTCTGAAGGCTGCCATGCAGCCCAGTCATCTGGACTTCTCATAAATACACTAGAGTTAGCTCAAGTGCCATAAATATATAAATGAAAATCAAATATCATGAAACATACAAACTATCATCTGTGATTTTGAAAATATAACAGAAACTATTGAATTTCCATTGGTATCAAGACCACAAAGGTAAACAAAATATACAACACAAAATAACTAGGATTTACTTGCTTGTCAAGACTCAAGAGTTGCATCAAGACTCAAAAGATGATGAAAGACATGATGTCCATGCTCCAACAAATGTTGAATTAAGCCCAAAATGCTTCCACTCCTATGTCACTACCAGCCTTTAAATTTGGCACAAAATATAACACACTTTTATGGTACCATAAATGCTTAAATTTGGCACAAAACATAAGACACTTTTATAGGAAAACAAGGACCAAGATACATATGGTTGACAGACATGGGGGAAATGGAGATGCATCATTTTATGATGAGGACTGCTTAGAAAGGAGGCGTTCCTATAAAGAGGATGAAAATGACCCATGTTTTTCCCTTTGCATTAACTAAGCTCACTCACATTTCCCTTCAGCTATGAAAGAAGCAGTTATCCCTAAGGTATGCATAAAGAGCATGGGATGTGTCCTTAGTTTTCCTGTTTTGTCTCGTTTGATGCATCTTGTGCTTGATGAGGAAGCTTAAGCAAAGTTGGTACATTTTATTATATCATCATTATCTCTTTTGATTGCAAATGCTCAGGTGCTTTACTGTTTGTTCTCTTCCTCAGAATCCAGGATCATATATTACAATTGATAATATGAGTGTATTCAACACACCAAGGAAATTTGTTAGGTCTCTGGAACAACAATCCTCCTCCAAAAACACATGTAGAAAATTGCAATCTAGAGGAGAACTTGCATATTCTGTAGAAGCTAACCATGATCATTTGAATGCAATTGAATGGAATATGAACTTAAGTCCAGCTGCCAATGGCACTGTCAATGATTCCACGGGTGGAGACAATCAACATATGATCACAGCATAAAAAGGAAGGACAATGCTTGACAGTCTCTATAGTGTAGCTGATGGGTATTCAATTAGAAGCAATTCAGAAGAGGGATATCTACAGAACAGTTCTGAATGGTCAGAAAGTGTGCATAGAACTGATTCTTTGTCACCTGCTTCAAGCGCTGTTTTTGAGGAGATGTTAGATAATGAGGAAGATTACCAGAGAACTGGCCTGACTGAGTTAGAAAAAGAATATTATAAGATAGATGATAAGAAATAAAATTGCTTACCAGCTAATTTCAATTTGTTTGAAGGTTCAACTGATTCTTGCAAATGGCAAGAGACAAAAACATTTTGTAAATGTTAGAGAAGAGCATTGTGCTTTATGGAATCCATTCTGGGAGTCTCCTTGTGTGTTGTGTTGGTTGTTCCTGCAATTATGGTGGTTGTCAATTTATTTAGCAAGCAAGAGGAATACCATGTCATGGTTCCCACCTAGGACATTCTATTTTGTGGTCATTTAAAATTAGTAATTTACAAATATTATCGACTTAGTATGCAGCCATTGTTTAAATGGGAGTATACAATTTGAATCATCTTCTTGAAGCATCTTTCTTTTGTCTTTCCCTTATTCATCAGGCTTTCTTCCATATATTTCATTGTAGAGGGGATTATGATAAAGCATAATTCCATTTATGCACAGTAGGAGGATGAAACATGGAAATATTTCTGCTGCTAGAATGATGTGTGAGTTATGAGGATTTTTATCCCTTGAATATAAAAAAAATCTATTGTGAGGTCTCATTTTATATAAATTACTCAAATCAGGAGTGGTGCCCAAGTCACTAGCCCATCTTACAAATTTAACAACTCTAGATTTATCATACAATAATGTGGTCGATGAAATTCCTAGGGAGATTGCAACAAGTAAAAAATTTCAAGGTCTGGCATTGGCATATAATAAACTAAATGGCACTATTCCGCCAGAGCCTGGAGACCTCAGTAGTTTGGTGAAGATGAATCTTACGGGTAACAGATTACATGGGAAGATTCCTGATACAATTGGAAAGTTAAATGGGCTTTCCCACCTTGATGTGAGCAATAATGAGCTCTCAGGTGAACTGCCTAGATCTCTTGCAAACTTGGTCAACATCATTGGTCTATATGTACAACAAAACAGGTTATCTGGTGGCATTGCTGGCTTGCTTTCAAAGAGCACAGTCTGGCATCAGATCAAGACAATGAATTTGAGTTTAAATTCATTTAGTGGAGAAATTCCAAGATCCCTTGCCAATCTCTCTTGTCTAACCTACTTGGATCTTCATAGCAATGAATTTACAGGTGCCATTGCTCTAGAGCTTGGTAGTCTTTCACACCTTATATACTTGGACATTTTTTATAATTATCTGATAGGAGTAGTCCCTGATGAATTGTGTGACCTTATGGATCTTAATTTCTTCAATTTGTCGGATAATCTGCTGGAACGAGCTATTCCTGAGGGTGGTGGATGTAGTAATTTTACGGCTTCTTCATTTGTTAGAAACAAGGGTGTGTGGAAATTTGATAGGCCATAATTGCAATCTTAGTCCAAAACAACAGCCTCATCTATTAAGGACTGGGGTGATTATTGGGATCACAATAGGAAGCACCCTTTTTGTGCTCGACCTAATTTTTGCTTTGGTAAAATGGAAAATGTTAAAGCAAGAGGATTTCCCTAAGGTGGATGAGAAGAGAAAATTGAACCCAGCCATTGAACCTAAGGTGGATTAGCTCAACCGATTGCCACCAATGTTGCTGGGCACTTGTCTTGTTCTGTGCTAGTGGGTGCTCTGTTTGAATCTAGTGAGGCACACACTAGTCTATACTGATAGGTTTACCAGGAATGACATCCATGAATGTGGGGAAGCATCGCTTGGGTTTCCAGGTGATTTTTACCTTGGACAATAAAATAGATTGTAACAGTTTTATTGAATACTTTTCAAAGAATTTATCCATTTTTTAATCTTGTTATGTATTTGTTCCAGAATTGAAGAAGTAATACTGTAATTCACAAAATTCTGGAGGTAATTCTTAAATCAACAAGGATGAATGTACATTCTCCTTATTTTCTTACATGCTTCATTTCTATCATTGCCTTAAGTACATTATCTCTAATATCTAACATCATCACATTTTGGCAAGACTTCTCCAAAGGTTTCCCCTGAGCAAAAATCTATCTTAGCCTACTTGAAACTTTCTTATGTTTCCAGGATTCTGCTTTCCATTCTTCTTTCTATTTGAGACATAAAAATCCTAAAATATTTGAGTGAGTTCGTTCTATTGTATGGTTATGTTATCTATTCTTTTGTGCTTTGCTAAAATTTTGATGGTTATTTGGTGAGTAGGTTGAATTTGATTGAACCCTAAATTTTTGTTTTAAATTCATTGCCTGATATTAGTTTATACTTTGTGGTTGATTTAGTGTAAGGGCTATAGCAGTAGTATTGCAAGTTGTTTAGTGCATTTCAAGCATAATTTTACAGGTTCAGTAGTGTCTGTGGTCTTCTAACCTGCATACATTTTGTCTCATCTAGGTTGTGAGTGGAGCTTGAAATTGTCTCATATTACATAGTTCAGCATATGTCAACTAGTCTGTGTTGTATAAAAGTAATTTAGGTTCATTAAAATTGGTAACATGTCTGTATTTGTGTTTGCTCATAGTAAACTCGTTTATAATATTCTAATTTCTAAGTATGAACATGAGATGTGCAGTCTTTATCATAACTTTTCCATATATACTGCCATTGCTAACATTTTTATATTTGCAATCTTTATCAAGACATTGATACTAATGTTCTAGATTGTTGATATTATAATGGGACTAATGTGAGACTATTTATACTCTTATAAAACAGGTTAAACTAGCACAAATGGAGTATCGACTACCGCGGTTGACACGAATGTGGACTCATCTTGAAAGGCATGCAGGAGGCATGGTGAAAGGGATGGGTGAAAAACAAATTGAAGTAGATAAGCGTATCTTACGTGATAGGGTATGTGATGATCATAAAATAAACATCATATGTATTAAGTTTGGAGCTTTGGTTCTAAATGGAAGTTGTATTGGGTTCTCAGCATCCTTTCCATTGTTTATATAGTGAAGCGTTTAGATGGACTGGTTATCTCTATATCTAGGCTATAACCATTATAGATGTTGTATGTGTCATAGCTTGTGTTGAGATTCCTTCATCCATCCATGTATCCATCCATGTCTATATCTGCGTATGCATATCTGCCTTTTAATTTATGTGGCTTCGGTACTTTTTTGCAAAAGTCAAGGATATGGAAGAAGCTCAATAAAAAGAAAACAAGTTACAGAAAAGTGAACAGAATGATTAGGCCTCTTTAGAAACAAGAAAAATGTCCAAATCAGTATATATTTGTACACTATATGTATCCTGTACACACTTTCTTTCTATACATTATGATTAAACATGGATCCGATAATGAATCTACATAGTTTCCATGTATTTACAACTTTTTTTCACACGAAGCATTGTAATTACTCTGAAACAGAACTGATTTCATGTCTGGGACATTACAGCTGATAGCATGCATAATGCAGATAAAACAATAAGTTGAAATTGAAGCTTGGTCGACTTGTTGAGGTTCTTGATTTCATCTTCACTAGATTTTCTAAAATTTACTTAACAAAAGTGGGGCTTTTACCAAAGGGTGTTGGTTCACTAGTGAGGTTGGAAAAATTTTAATTATCAACCATGGTTCCATTCTTGCTATAGTGTACCCCAATCACATAGCATGAGTTTGAAATATGGGAGGTGTTACCCCCCATATTGTATGGGTGTCCATGTGTGATTCTGTTCACACTCTTCTGGGGTTGACAATGTCATGATGGTGGTGATAGAAGGAAAATCTAGGCATGCTAGTGGAAGAGAAGGTATGAGGTGATCTGAAGCAAAGTTTGAATCCAATCCAACATCCTAACTATGACAAAAGAGGTCATTTTTCAAACTTGGGTGCATTGTGTGCCCTAGATCAGCAATAGCAGCCTCAAAAGTCAGTTCTGGGCACTTTTCAGACCTCCAACCAGCAATAAAGGGCTATGGACAACCTTGTTCATAATTTTGGGCAGTTATGTGGGAAAACAGCAGTCAAAAGGGACAGAATAGTCCTAAAACAGCCTGAGGATCACCCCTAAATCAATTCTAGGTATACTCCTAGTCAGTTTAGGCAATGCTCTACGCATGAACAACAGGCTAGGAGCCCTAAACTTCAAATCTGGGCACATCCTGGGATTTAAAATCAATTCTCAGCTCTATTTGACCTCCTAATCAGTAGTAATCTGATTCTGGGTAGATTTATTGGTGAGAACAGCCCTAAACCTTTAAATCTGGGCAAAATTTATGGGTAGAAATGACAGTAAAATAGCAGTAAGATGCAAAATCCCAAGTCTGGGCACAATCTGTGTGAAGAACAGCAGCATAAAAGTGTCCCTAGGCATGTTGTAGCAGCAAAGACACATCTCTTGCTGTCAATTCAGCGGTAGTAATTCATCATTATCAGTTCTGGGTGGCTCGCATGGCATATTATGTTGTTTTTCGAGCACTGTAGGGTGACGTTTTGCAGGTTTTGGTCCAGCAAGGTTGTCTGTACTTTCTTTGGGGGCCGATCCACCTTATATTCCTATTTCAAGAGGTTTTTGCACCATTTTTAGCATAATTAGGGTCCAATCTGGGCAATAAAACTCACAAGTGAAGAAGTATGGCAGCATTGATGTGTTATAGAATCTCCTCTATCTATCACTTGTGACTTGAGGCTTAGAAGTGCTGATCCTATCCACATAAGTTTGTTGAATTTTAGCATTAGCATAAATACTTAGATTTTTTTGTAGATCAGCTTAAACAAATGACAAGTGCAGTAAAAACACATTCATCACATTAGCACAATGGACACGAGAGTTTTTCACTGGGGAAACCTTCAAAGGACAAAAACCCCAAAAACATTAGTAGCTCATCTCGTGAATGAGATGAATTAGGAAATTCTTCAAAATGTTCCTTAAATCCAGATTTACAAAAATTACCCAATTAGGGATTCATCAGGAAAAATAGAGATTTCTCTCTTCTGCCCGAAAAACAGAGATTTATCAGGAATTTTTATCTGCATCTGACCTTATACCGGTGAGCCCACTTTCTACACTTGCAAATGTGTAACCTTTATGTACAGTACAATTTACTCTTTGAATAGGAAATTGCTAGTGTTAAGTCATGAAAAAGCTTTAGGGATCTTTTGGGAAAATTTGCAGGTTATGCAAGATGGAGACATAGTTCAAGTTGGGAGGAGTGAAGATATTCTGGGAACAAATAATTATATGGGAGGAGTGAAGATATTCTGTATACCAATTTTTTGTCAATTTCTGCTTGATCTGCACATACATCATTCCCCATTGA
>LPNX010592053.1:0-50744 GCA_001517045.1 Pseudotsuga menziesii | reverse complement strand
GTACTTCTAAAATAAATTAAATTCATGAATGATATTTATATGGAAAAAATATGTTAGTTATGCATATGAATTAAATTCATTTTTGTTTAATTTTATTTATAAGTTCAAGACAAATAAATGCTACAGGACAATAAATTTTTGGGAATTTACAATGAATCTTAGTCACATCATTGTAGAGTTATTTTATTAATTTTATTTATAGTCAATTTAGAAAAGTAACTCAACCATGGTTATTTATATTGTGCATAAAAAGTAGTGTAGGAGGTGAGTTGTCATATATACCTACCCCATAAAACCCCTAACTCATAATATTTTAATATATCTTATATTTTTGTAGTACATCTCTTAGGAGGCCCATTTTTGACCTCAAATTCTCTCTAATGATTCCTTCTTTCTGGGAGAAACCATGAGCAACAAATCTTGCTTTATATTTCTCTATGCTACCGTCTGCAGCATGCTTAATCTTGTAGATCCACTTGGAAGTTACAACTGACTTCCCTTCTATTCGTGGGACAACATCCCAAACATCATTCTTCATGATTGATTGATACTCTTCGATCATTGAATCCTTCCATTCTTTTCGTTCTACCGCTTCTTATAATTGGAAGGTTCTTTATCAATGAAGTCACATAGTAATGCTACATAACTGGAACAAGATCTAGTCCTTTTTCTTTCTCTGAGATTCTCTTTTGGAACCCCATATATTTCCACACCTTGGATAATTTCTGGTACCCAAGAAGGTTTCCTCTTGTGAGGATTCTTCTCCTGTGGTGGATCTACAGGTCTTTGTGGTTCTTCAAATTCTCGATCTTCTTATTGAGTTTCTTCGTTCATGATTGTATCATGAATTCCGAGAGCTTCTGCTTCTTTAGGTTCTTCAGCAGGTTTCTTTTTGGATTTGATGTAGGCTGAATATTCATCAACTGTTACATCCTTGCTGATGTCAATCTTCTTGAACCCTGGGAAGTATATTCTATAAGCCTTCGAGCTTCCAGAGTATCCCACAAATATACCCTTCTTTCCTGAAGGATCTAACTTCGTCCTCTTTTCTTTTGGAATGTGTATTTACACAGGACAACCGAATATTATGAGATAGCTGACTTCTAGTTTCTTGATGGAGAAGACTTCTTCAGGATTCTTGTTCTCGAGTACTCTGTGTGGAGTATGGTTCTGTACATACACTACTGTTCTGGCTGCTTCTGCCCAAAGATGCATAGGAAGATCTTGATCATGAAGCATAACTCTTGTGACTTCCATGATAGTTCTATTCTTCCTTTCTACAATCCCATTCTGTTGTGGATTATAAGGCATATAAAACTCCCTCTTGATCCATGAGTCTTTACATAGTTCTTTGAACTCATTTGAAGTGAATTCTCTGCCAGTATCTGATCGAAAAGTCTTGATCATCTTTTCAGTGTGGTTCTTGACCAAGGCTTTGAATTCCTTGAATTTTCTGAATACTTTGTCTTTATTCTTCATGAAGTAAATCCATGTCTTTCTAGAAAAGTCATCAATAAAAGAAACATAGTATGCATACCAGGTTAGAGAATTTGATGACATTGGTCCACATACATCGGAGTGGACAATTTCCAAGATTCCTTTTTCCTTGCTCTTTCTACTTGGAAATGTCTTCTTTGTATTCTTTCCTTTCGCACATCCTTTGCATACCCCATCATGTTTTTCTTGGATTTCTGGAAGACCTTCAACAAATTTGCTTGCAAGTTGTAGTGATATGTAATGCACATGTGCAAGCCTTCAGTGCCAAAGTTCATTTGGCTCTACTGTGTCATGAAAAAAAGCTTGTTCTAGTTGACCCTTCAACTTGTATAGACCTCCTTCTTGTTCTCCAATCACTATTGCATCGTCAAAAGTATTTCCCTTTGGCCACATAAGAACTTGGCCATCTACGAAAGCAACTCTTGTTCCTTTTGCTAATAATGCAGATATAGAGAGAAGGTTCTTCTTTAGTCCTAGAACAAATAATACATTCTTCATCTTCATGGAATTTCCAGAGTCTAGTATATAGGATGAAGCACCACTACCTTTTATTGGATACTGGTAGTCATCCCCAAGTTTCACCTTGCGAGGTGACTCATGTTCAGATAGTTTCACAAATGATTCTTTGAATCCCATCATGTGCTTGGAAGCACCACTATCTATGAGCCAATCATTTCTTCCATGTGAAATAGATCCCGTAAGAGCGGAGATCAGCACATATTCTTCATCACTTGAAGAATCACTTTCTTGTCTGACTCTCCTTGTGGAAGGTTCATCATCTTTTGCAACATGAGCATGATGTATTCTCTTTTTTTCCTTCTTCTTCTTTAAGTTCCCTTTATTAGGGCAGAATCTGGATATGTGACCTTTCTCATCACATGTGTAACATCTAATGGTAGACAGATCTTTTCTAGGATGTGAGATCTTACCTTTGGAGTGATGATGGTTCCTCCTGATTTTATTGGAGTGAACTATGAGAGCTTGATCTTCACTTCCAATCTTCTCTTCTCAAGCTACTATCTGAGATTATTATTGAGAGCATTCTTCCCATAGTTTGTTGAACTTGACTAACTTCTTTCTGGCATAGATCCCTTGAATGAAAGAGTCCCATGATCTAGGGAGACCATTCAAGGTGGTCATCACAATATCTGCATTTTCCACTTCTTCATCTACTGTTTCCAGCTGTTCCTTGATCTAAGATACCCTTGTAAAGTAAGACTGAATAGTCTCAGCATTTTGGATCTTTACATTCTTCAATTGGTTTCTCAGAGTCATCTTCCTGTTTATGTTCTTTCCTTCAAACAATTTAGTTAGGGCATCAAACATAGCTTTAGGTGTCTTGAGGTAGAACACCTGTCGTATGAGGTGATCCTTGATAGAATCAATAATGATTCTCTTTTCCATAACCATCTTCTTCTTATGTAAGGCCTTAGCCTCATCTCCCTTTGGGACTGGAACCTCCTCATTGATATAGGAGTCCAACTCATTTTCTTCTAGGAACAGGGAGATCCTATACTTCCAAGCTCAGCAGTTATAAGCTCCCTCAAGCTTTTCATCAAGCTTGGTATGATGAGACATATTAACTGAGAACATCAAATGGAAATACAAAATATTTAGATCTTACTAGGTCAAGATGTCGGATCTGAATTTGGAGCTGAAATCCTGTAGTGCTAGTTCAGTTAGCAAATTAGGGTTTTTCTTTTCTAGAGTTCTGTCCAACCAAATGCTTTGAATTTGATCCCTAACTTCGATTTTGGGGAGGAGATCAATCCAGGCCTGGGCTCACTGAAAAATTCATCTTCTGTGAAAAGCCCTAATTTTCGGTAGTAGTGTCAGGTCCAAAACTGAAAAACCTCATAATTGGATTCTGCTTCGATAGAAAGATGTGCCCTAAGGAGGAGAATTAATCCAAACTTCTTTTGTTGAAAATCTGTGGAGGAAGATCCACAAACTAGGAAGACTTAGTTCCTATAGCTACACAGTGTCTTCTTCTCAGGTTAACTCTGATACAATGTTAGATTTTTTATCATTAAGCTATCAATACTTTAGGATCTTTAAATGAGAGAATAACAAGTACAACAATCAAACACAAGAGACAATGAACACAATGTTTATCCTCGGGGAAGCCATAAATGGTGAAAACCCCACAACTTCCTCAGAGATAGAATCAACACCAAACGTAGAACCCAAAACAGTAAGTGATCTCCTGACAGCAGTAACCTTCTTCTTATCTAGCCCCAGTGTCTCTCCTTCCTCAACTATGTACTACACTTGAGTGTGTATGAGATGTGTGTTAAATAGAGAGGTCAACTCTCTATTTATACTAAATCCTAACTTGACTAAACCCTACTAGGGCCGACCTCACTAGGAGAGTCTAATAACCCTAGTGCCCTAGAATTGCGAGGACTTTAACCCTTAACCAATAGGAGGGTTACCCACAATGACTTAACATGACTTGTTTACATTATAGATCTTCCCGATAGGAACATCGGGGCATGACATGACTCAAGTACATCCCAGAATAAACATCGGGTTACCATATATAAGAAATACAAGTGAAATACATTCCGAAGTTACATATACATCAACAACTTCGCCCAATGCGAGTTTAGATAAATTTATAGATAGTGTCCCAAAATCATGGACAAAACCATCATACTCTTGTGTCCCTGTCTCGATTTCGCACCATTGGACTTTTATCTTCATTGACGAAAATAGTAGTGGTGTTACTAATGTGTCACTAGGATCCACGCCGTAAGTATCGACTTTGACTCTATTCCGCATCTCATTGATGGCCTCAATAAGCATATTGATATGCTCTACCAGTTTGTTGGTCAGTCACATCTTCTTTCTACCTATACCTTTAAGAACGGATTGCACAACCTCTATGATTGCTTTAGAAAGCAAGCTCGTCTCTTCCTCAACTAAGCTGGTTGTGTTAGTCATTTTATCATCTTTGCGCTTCTTGTGCTACCGCTAAGGTTGGTCCTTATTTTGTTCTCTGTGTAGGTCCTTCTTCTGTTCTCTATGTAGGTTCTGCACATCCTTGTCACTAGGTGTGTCTTATGCATCATCTTCATCATATCCCTGATCATTGTCATCATCGTCGTCATTTGTCTCCTGCGACTAGATTCCCTGTGCATCGCCCCATCATTACCTTGGTAATTACCTGACCATTACCTTGGCCATTTCCTTGGTCATTTCCTTGGTTATCTCCTTGGTCCATTTCCATGTTGACTGGGACGTGCCATTCCTCAGGCCAATCCGGGATGGCCGCTTCCACATCCAGGTCAAAAATCATAAAAGGTGTCGGCTATGCTTACTTCGTCGGATCCTGCTGTAGATATAGGATAATATTGTGGACACCAGCTTAGAAGCTTATGAAAGATGCACACTTTTGGACTGTCGCATCTCACAGTTTGTGCTGGTGTTTTATTACTTCTCTTAGTGCCTCCACATGCAGAAAATGCTCTATGTTATTGTCCTTTTGTCAGATCTTGTCTTCCTTGTCCTCCTAGAGGTTCTAGTACTTGGTGCCATGGAAAAGTACTAGGACATCCAGTGGCTAGTAATCAGGTGGGTCTGACCAAACAACAAAAGAAATCAAAATGATCAACCATGAGTAGTGGAATTTGGCCTTACTTTCCTCCTGTGCTTTCTTAGCATCCTCCAGCAGCTCATTCAATAAATACTGCGACCAATTGAACAACACTCTTGCTGTGCACTGTTCTGCAAGTTCCACTATCCTGGCAGTGCACTCAGTGGGCGCATCTTGTGAAACAGTTTGCAAGATAAAATATTTGTGTCAAACCTCACTATGTTCTCAGTTATAGAGGAAATCAAGAGTCCATTATTTGTGCGTTGGAGGTCATATTTTCTCTTCATCTTCGTCATATCTCTGTTGGCACACATATATGGAACAGGGTCGTGTCCTTGACGTGGGAGACCTATTTTTATCGAAATGAGCTTGACATCAATAGAATAGGGTCAGTCGAGCCATAAATAGCCTTCATGAAAGCAGACCAGGAGCTGTCACGCATATGTGCTAGCTTGTTTACTACAGGAAAAATGTGGCATGAGCAGTAAATTAAGTAGGCATGCACTTTGCATACTTCAAGCCCACTACATAAGTACTATAAGTTGTGGATCAGGAGGCACGAATGGAAGCATGACCATGTACTAGTTTCTTTCCAAGTCCTCCTACCTCCTCGTAACATTATCTTCAATTTACAGTTTCAGCAGCTTTAGGATGATATTCATCAATAGTGGCGCTCCAGCAGTGAACTGGGGTGCAACCAAGGAAGAACATACTTTTTTCGATAGATTTACTTAAGATGCCTCTACTCTCCTTGGCTGAACATATGGCGGTAGAATATTCCGCTCTTCTATGGTGGCATTTGTGTCTCTTCATGGTGGTGGAGTTGGTGCGTCCTCTATGGCCTTATGCTTCTTTGTGAAATTTGGCACCCTGACTCAAGGTGTTGATGTGCCTAGGATGTCTCTTTCTAACACAAATGGTCATGGACCTAGAACTGGTGGATTAGTGGGTGGATTTTGAATCAAGGATAATGGAGAGGAAAAACCAGAGGCCGAAGCTAGGGTTGAACCGACTGTAGGAACAGTCTGCGGAATTGGCTGCACCATTATTTCTATTTCTTCTTCTTGCTGTTGTACCTCCTGTGATGTAATCTCTTCTACTATCAGGAAAGGTGAGGCAATGGTAACATCGAACTTGAACTGCTCATTGGTGCTGGAAATGGAAATGACCATTAGCTTCAGCTCTCACAATTAGAAGCTCTGGTTTTCTCTTCTTCTCTCTCCGCAAGTAAAAGGATTCTTGACGATGAGGGCTCATATTTATAGGGATGCACTCGTCTTGCATGTGATCATTCGATGGAATATCAAAGTCTTGTTGATCACATGGGATTCCAATGAGACACAGTCCAACATTAACTCACATACTTGAGTTCTGATCTGTACCTTCCAAGGCAATTATGGTGAGGACAAAAGATGGGACCAAGAAGGATGCCTCTAATCTCCTCAGATTTGTCAAACTAATGATGCATCATTGTCATAAACACCTAAATATTTTTAGGTATCCATGCTTTAATGACGTCTAGCTATCATTCTCTCTCTTACTGCGATTTTCATATCCCTGTCACAGATGTGCGACAAGGAAGTTCCCTTTTCTCTCTTTTTTTTCATACCTTTTCCTTCTTACGCAGCCAGCATGGTAAGGCTTCAAGGGGCTTCCATTTATCATTCCTATGACTGGTGTGCCATCTAGCTTATGTAATTTCACTACTCTGACCTTAGTGATGTGCGTGATCATATATGACCCTAGCCAATGCATCTTCAATTTCCCTTGCTGCTTAAAAAATTTGTTGTCATACAACAAAACAATTCCTGCGACTTCAAAATGTTTAGTTCTGATATGGGGTTCATGCCATGATTTCTTTCTTTGCTTCTTTGTGTTTTTATGAAATCCTATGATGAAGCATTCCTCTTCCATTTGAATGAGCTGTGACAACCTTTGTTCGACAACTTCTACGCCGGTCATTTCTGTTAGCGTGACAATTCTTAAGCTCGGCACAATATACTCCATTGACACAACAACTTCTTTCCCATGCACCAATCTAACTGGAGTGTGTCATGTCAGTCACTTGCAAGTTATGTGGTATTCCCATAGCACAACTGATACTTTCTAATCCCAATCATCTCTTTGTGCATTGCATACTTTGATTAATTCATTTTCTAGAATCTTGTTGAATGCTTCAACCATTCCTTTCTCCTAAGGATGATAGGGTTTTGTCTTTCTATGCTGAATCTAGAACTCTGCAATAAGCTCATCAATCATTTTGTTAACAAAATGAGTACCTTGGTCTATTAGGAGAATTTTTGGGCAGCCGAATATGGTCACCACATTTTCAAATAAAAACTTCGCCGCAATCGTAGAAGTACAATCTTTAACAGGTGCGGCTTCAATCCATCTGGTTAAGTAGTCTGTTGTTGTGATAATGTAGTGCGCACTAGTCCCTCTTTCTTGGTAGACTGATTGGTCCAACAAAATCAATGACCCACTTATCAAATGCTTGAAGGGTTATCTACGGCACTAGCGACATCTCGTCGCATCTTGACGGTTTTCTGGTTCTCTGGTAGATATCATAGCTTCGATAAAATCTCTTAGTATCCATATGTATAGTTGGCCACCATACACCAGCTTGCAATATCTTGCGCACAGTTTCCTTTCCAGCATAGTGTCCTCCTGCGACACTAGCATGTGCTTCACTCATTACCCAATGTCGTTCATGGTAAAAAACACATCGACGCAATATTTCATCAGTGCCCATCTTGTATAGATTTCCCAAAATCAACGTATAATCAATGGCTTTGAAGAACAAATGTTTCTTCTACGGAGTGGTGAAACCTTCAGGTGCATAGCCTGTACTCAAAAGGTGAATGATAGCCTCAAACATTTTATCAACCACGGTGACCACAAATAGTTGTGCGTAGGGAAATCTATTCTCCGGGATGGTTGGTTCCTCACCACTTTCTATCCTTGACAAATGATCAGGTTCCACATTCAATCGACTGAGTTTAAAAAGGAATTCAAATTCAAATTCTTGAAACAGGAGGAGCCATCGACATATATTCCCCCCCAACAATGGATTATTGACCAAGTATTTTAAGGCCGAATGGTAAGTGTACATTTTAAAATGTCCACCCAATAAGTAGCGTTAGAACTTCTGCAACGCATATACCATGGAGAGGCCTTCCATTTCTATTGTCCTGTAGTTTTTCTCTGCCATTTATAGTTTTCTTCTAGAAAATGCAATAGGGTGGTCAAGCACACCCTCACCTGGTTGCGTCAGGACTATTTCGAGCATGAAAGACGACGTGTCAACGTGGACATGGAACTACTTCTTCCAGTAGGGAAATACCAGTATTGGCAAGGTGGCCATATTGTTCTTTAATTTTTCTAATCTTTCTTGACAAGCTTCTAGCCACTGGAACTTCGCATCATTCTTCAACAATTTATCCATAGGTGCAGTTATCTCTGCATATCCTCTGATAAATTTTCTATAATAGCCTATGTCCTAACACTGATTTGAGTTGCGTGACAGATGTAGGTGGTGGAAAGTCAAGGATAATCACAACTTTTTTTGGGTCGACCAAAATTCCGTCACGACACACTACATGTCCCAACAATACACCAAATGTTGCGCAAAAAATACATTTCTTTGAATTAAGCGTGATCTGATATTGGCGACAACGACCCATCATTATGCGCAGACTCTCAATATGGTATCTTACTAGACCAAACAAATTCGAATCATCAAAGTAGACATCAAGAAATATATGTATGGTATATTTAAAAGAAGAAATTACTATTCTAGAAAAAATAGTAGGTGCATTCTTGAGTCCAAAGGGAATTACTATATATTGGTAGCATCCCCATTCTGTGATGAAGGTAATTTTGTGTCGATCCTCCTTCGTGATTCTTACTTGGTGATAGCTAGAGAAGCCATTGGTGAATGAATAAATCTCTTGTCCTATGACTCTTTCCAGTACTTCATCTGTGAATGGTGTTGGGAATGGATCATGTAGGCATGCATCATTTAGCTTCCTCAAGTCGACACAGATCCTGACTTCTCCCGTTGTCTTATTATCCTGGATTACTATAGGGCTGATACATTCTGATTCCTCAACAGGTTCAATTATTTCTGTGTCGAGCATGCGGTCCAACTCAGCTTTAACCTTCTCCTTATACCTTGGATTCAACCTATAAGGTCGCTGCTTAACTGGTTTAGTAGCTGGTTTCAGGGGTATTTTCATCTCCCCCAGATTTCCTACTATTCCCTTCATCTCTGAGAAGTTCGTAGGGAATAGGTCTTGAAACTCATGCAACAAATATGCGATATTTGATACCATTTCATCATCCAATAATATCCTGTATTGGTGAAATTTTGGTTCTTCAGTGAACCAATGTTAACTTTCTTGATTTTGATCAGCTTGAGGAAATGGTAACTAGAAATACCACTTCCTTCCACCTCACATGTACCCTCCGATTTTGGTATGTTAATGTTAGTTTGATGATCATTTGGTTCTTTGGCCAGATTGTAACAAGCCATCCATTGCTGGATGGTCGCGCTGTACTGGTGTGAATTCACAACTTCGATGGGGATTTCAGTGAATATCTTCTCCTTGATCTCTTGAAGCACAACATCAACTATCGGCTGCTCATCAAAAAATGCAAAGGTGCACACACATTGTTTAACCACCTCATCCCAATCCTGAGTTCCTTGTCACAAATCCATGGATGTATACTAGCTTCTGAGTGTCATTTCCAAGGTGTGTTTGAAGTGATGGACCCATTCCTTTCATTGGTATTCTGTAAATGTTGTGTGACACTGATTGAGGTGTTCCACAAGATTCAAAAACCCTATCTACTTCTGATGCAAGATTGTGAATTCTTCACTGAATCTAACTTCCAACAACCTTCTGCACTATGGACATTATGATATGGATTGCTTATGTGTACCCCACCATCTAGTGGACGTAGCCTTCAATACATAGTCTAATGTAGAAAAGAATTTTGGTTCTAATACCAATCCTTCAAACTCACTTATGAAGGTCACAATATTAGGAAATCCATCATATGTGGGTAACTCCTGGCGCATCTCCTCATGGAAACTTCAAGCAGTTTGTTTTTCCAGTTTCCAACGCCTCTCCTGAATTTGACGTGCATGAGCTAGTGCTTCTCCAGCTCAGGTTTTCATCAACTATAGGATTGATGTAATCCTTTTTTAAGGAGTTGATATTATAGATATGGTCTAGATAGTCACCCCATCCTTCACTATGGACTAGTTTGGCATATCTCTGTCCCTCCAATGGATCAATGGGTGACACTACTCTCATCTCATCATCCTTGAATGAGAGGATCCTTTTCTTAAAGTTTATAATGGTTTGATTATCTATGGCCCAATCTATCCCAAGAAGCATGGGATATGGGTTCGTGTCGTCGACAATTTTGATAACTTCAAAGTTTGCGAATGTGCGCAACATCTCAATATCGACATGGACTTGACTTAGCCTACCAATCGGTAGGACCTTCGCCTGATTTGAAAGCCTCAACTGGATAGGGGATCGGTCCAAGTGTGTCTTTCCCATGCTTTCCCACGTTTGTCGCGTCAAAATATTGACGTTCAACCCCAGATCTAGAATGATGTAATCCATGTCGTAGTTGCCTACTTGCACAGTCATTCTTAACTCGCGCCCAATTTTGAATTTATTTTTGACATGGTTAAACCTCCTTTCAGGTTGCGACTCTACTGGGGTTTCTTCTATCAGTGCTTGTAGTTTTGCGATGGCATCTTTATCTTGAATTAGCACTAAGAAACTTGAAAGAAATGACTTGAGCTTACTAACCTTTCTTGGAGCTTGATTCTGGGAGATCTGTTGGAAGCATTGAGGCATCTTCTTGACTTCAGTTGAGGTCAGCGGTTGTTTTGGATCCACAAACTCCTATCGCACATCCAAAAATAATTCCTTCTATTTTTTAACATCGAATGGTACTTTATTCTACACCGTGGGTCGCACCTGTGGTTGTTCCTATGATATATTCTGATCGGCTCTAGTCGCAACACCTCCTCATGTTACGACATCAATGCTTGGATCACTTGGCTCAATAGAAATCATCTGAACATTTGGGTTAGGATTTGGATTTGGATTCTACATGGGGTTAGGACCTTCGACGGTCCAAGCTTACCTTCGACGGTCCAAGCTTACCACTTTGCAATCAACTAGGGAAATTGCTCCACATTATGGTCTCGCACTTTTCAATATGAACATGTATTTGCAGGTTCATGGCAATATCTGGCATAATGGATAGGATGTTCACATTTATAGCATACAACTTGACCTCTTCCACTACCAAATCCACCTCCTCCTCCTCTACCTATGAAGTTTCCAACCCCCCTTCCCTGAGGGTGTGGTTGTTGCAGTGGATATTGATTATGCAGTGCATACTAAGGATGATGTTGATTTTGTTAGAAATGCACAGGATGATAGTGTGCTTGCGCCTGTTCAGCCTGAGCCTTCCCATTGTTCTTCACCAAGTAGGTGTCTACTATCTTCTCCCTCAGGAGCTGATATGCTCTACAATCCTTCTCATCATGTCCTACTGATTTGAAAAATTTATAGAAAAGGTTGGATAGGGTACTTACAATCTTCTATAAGTATAGACAATCCTCGTCGTGATGCCCCCTAGTATGGCATATTCGGAACCAGGATAGTTCATGGGTACTCAATGGATTTCGCGCATCCGATGAGATATAGTTCATGTATGATGACTAATTATCCTTGGTGTGTCCATCTGTTTGACATCTTGTGCACCACAAGTATTCTTGTGCATCTTTTCCCTTCTTTATGTCCTAAATTTGTACCGTTATATTATCCAACTACGACTGAATCTACATCATTCCTGCACAACCATTTCCAAGGATTCTACCTTCATCACTATTTCTAGCACTTCCGTCTGCGACACAATATTATGTTGCATCAAAGTAGCTTGAATGTGTGGTAATAGCACAACAATAAAACACTCTTTATGCTGAACATCCGACATTTGGAAAATAAATTTTTCTATCAAAGTTTTAAACCACTGATCGAAATCCCATACGGACTCCATTGGCAACTACTTTGTCTCCTTGATCTCAGTGATGCACTACAACTCAAATTTAGGTTTTTTGAACTCACAAATCATTGTGAGTCGGATCTCATCAAGGGTATTCTGTGGGTTTCCTACTAGTACCATGGAAAAATTCATAAACTAGTCCAGCACGCAACCCCACAGATTCTTAATCATTTGTGCTTTTATTATGTCCTCATTATGAACTTGGCGAACCATCCAAACAGCTTCGCAAAGGAACCAATGTTGCTCTAGATATTCTGCTCCATTCCCATTGAATGTGGGTAATCTAATATCTTCCCCAACCCTTGAGTTGAAATCAGGGATATTCAATAAAAAATCTAATGGAGGTGGAATTCCTTGCGTGCTAGTCGTAGTACTAGCACTATCAGTATTAACAGTTCTTGCAGGAGATGAGGCTTTAGACCTTACCTCTAGTGATACTCCTAGCATGGTGTATTTTCATCCTGATCTTGGTGTCTTCACAAAATATTTGGACTCTTCTGATCCTTTAGAAATCAAGCTATATTCTTCCTCTTCATCGCAATACCATTCATCTAGCCACGACTCAACTTTGTACTCACTTTCTTCAAATAGGCTAGAAGTTAGTCTACCTCCTACTGTCTTTCTTCTTTTTCCTAACCTGAATCTCCTTCCACTCCTTAGGAATCCAACTTCCAGTTCAAGTTCTGTAATTCCTAGGAACATCTCAACTCACCATTTCCCATTTTCTTTATAGGTCATCTACGACATATCCCCTCCCCTGGATCTGCAACTCAACTACTCAGTTGCAAAATTCCCTTCTCATAGAAGAGCATATTTATCCATGTATTTATAGACAACAAGTACCTTCTTCGAGGTCCTTGGAAAAAATTTCTTTCTGCCTCACTATATGAAGTTATTGTCTCAAATGGAAACTCAGTAATATACCCTTGCAAAATACTATTGACCCAAACATCAATAGTTCTAGAGATGGGGTTACTTACACTGGTTAACTCACGGACCAGCTGAGCATTCCACTCGACCACTTCTCTTCTCTGAAAGCTTGTCTGATGAGTCACCAATCTTGAAAACCACTCATGCAGCATAATAGGAAACTCTGCAAAGAATATTTCATGAATATGAGTGTACAAGTATCGGTCTAGCTAGTTTTCTACGCTTAACCGTGATCTTGCGCTCTCTTCTTGTGCAAATTCTAACGTCTTAGACTCTAGCCAATCCTCTACTTCCTTCTTTGTCGGATGCCACAACATTTCCCTTGACTCAAATGATTAAGGGTCCTGAAAATAGAACCATTTGTTGACCTAAATTTCCCCACTCTCGTGACCCAGGTTCAACAGACCCATGAAACCAACAAAACACCCAAAGAAATCGACCTGACAGAGCAAGCTAAGCTAGCAACACCTATGAGGTAGATGCATTCTCACCTGAGATATCTTAATTTCTAACTTCTAGAACCATGTTTTTGTATTTGACAAGGGATTACAGTCCCTTGGCGTGTGACCAAGGTGCTCGAAAAAGTCCAAAGGATGGAGTCTTTTACTACTCTACAGTGGTGCAACAGTGCGACACAACCAGCGTGCGACATGACCTTGTCCTTCACAACTTAACAACTAGCGCAACTGTGTGACACAAATGATTCCTTAATAGTAAATGAAATTTCTACGACTGTAGTTCAACTTAATAGTATTTGAGCATGAAAAAATACATAATACTCCAATGATACTTTAGTCATTCATTCGTTCAACTAATTTTATCGGTATTGCGACATTCATTCAATCCATAACCATAAATAATGAAAGATAATAAAAAATTCAACATTAATTGTTAAACATTCAACATTCGACATTCAACATTCATTCGACAAGATGTAACGTGGAAACCCAACCGGGAAAAACCACCAAGGTGCTCTTCATCTGGCATGAGAAATATATGGCACCTTGTAGTATGCGACTTGACTACATACCATTTTGAGATATGTCTTTCTAGCTCAGACTCTCATGCTCTCTAGTTTTATGCTTTTCTTCTAACTACTCCTACTGATCTGCACACAACCTAGATCGACTCTTCTACTCTACTATCTGCACACTCAGCTGCATATTGACTCTTAAAAAATGGTCTGCGCACACAACTACAGAGACTCAAAAACCTTCTACTATCATACTTCTCTTTGATCTCTTCTCTTCCTTCCTAACTATTACCAATTGACTAAACCCTTTTACAGAACGGGTTTCTCCTACTTATAGATGGTACAAGACCGCATAGGCTCGACTGAGTACAACTCAGTTATTAAAGTCATAAATAGCCACAAAATGTCTTTCATATTTATTATAGGCCATACTAGCCACAAAAATTTCCTTCATTACATTAATCACAGGCCATAACTAGCTGCAAAAAGCATCATTTAGTCTTTCGCTGACTGGAAATCCTACGGTCTTCTAACCTGTCACTTTCCAGCCTTTAATCTTATACTTTCCAATCTTCCATTGACTCAAGGTTCTCTTCTCCTCTGTCACACCATTCCTCGTCGCAACTTTCTATGTCCTGCGCTTCCTTTTCTTCCTTTTCCCACCTTTACTCCGTTGTGTTCTTGTATTTCCTATCTGCGCTTACACTTCAGTTTCTTCCTTATGATCTTTCCTGGCCCAATAGTAGGAAATTACATAGTGAACGTTTCCTTCAACAACACCCACATATCCATGTGTTCTAGGTATGAAAATTCCAGTAGTTGTGCACACATGGCCCTCAAGGTGAACACTATCTCGAAATCGACTTCCAACTTATCAACAGTGGCCTTTCCTAATAGATCCTGTTGCATGTCTTCAAATTTGGAATGTTTTGACCTGCATTGAATCAAAAGGTTGTTCACATGCCACCCTTTTCCTTCCAAAAGAATGGCAATCCCATTTTTACCAGAGGGTCATACATTTTGATAAACCCTTTAATATCGTGCGTCATGATATCAATCTTAGCCTCGACAATTTCTAAATGATAGTATTAATTTACCACCTTCATGACCCAAGTGATGGAAGAAATCCCATGCCTTATGCTAGCCTTCCCGATCTCCTCTTTAGTCAGTCCATTTAGAAACTCTATAGCATTTTTGGCAGTCATTAGGCTTCTTATTTAACTTTTCCTTGACTGTTGTAATACTCTATTTGGATTCTTGTATGACCCTTTATTTTTCCACAATGTAATCTAATTAGGGCCTTAACTTGGTGGCCTGTGATATGAGGGAATCCCATATCATGTTCTAAACCCCTTGGACTATTGATTTCCATGTGACCTGCTGTATTAACTTCTCATTTTTGGCCTACAATTCAACACATTTTGCCTCCCATTTATTTCTTTCACATTCTCTATCTCCTACCAAACCTTCCACGTTCTTGTTATGGTGCTTCAACCCTATCAGCTCTAAATCCTTCATACTTACCTATTCCAGGGCTTGAATGATAGAGAACTCACTAGGTTTAGTGGAAGGAGGAAAGACTGCCTTTTCGAGTTCTTTCCCCTTCTCTTGCAATTATCTTTCCTTTTCATGTAACCTTCTCTCCTGATCCTCTGCTTTGGTCGTGAGGGCCTTTTCACTTTCCACCATGAGGATCATATCATTATTCTATTGATTATCTTTCTCTACAAATTTTAGAAGCTGGGCCTGATAGTATACACGCTTACCATTCAATTTGTCTTTCTCCCTTTCCATCTCTGATAACTATGATGCTTGGATCAATTGAGTAGCGGGAATATTCAACTTTTTATTCAGCAGCTGAATGGTATCTTCTTTCTCCTTGAGCAATTTCTTTGTGCTAGCCCCTTTATTAGCCTGGTTTTTAGCCAGCAACAAGTCTGTCTGAAGATTTTTGATCTGAGCCTGGTGGGATCTGTTCTCCACCTTATCTTTCCTTAGTTGGTTTTCAATGATGCTCTTATTGGTTTGCATCTTGTATATTTTGAGAGTTGACCTTATCAAGTTAGTGTGAATGATATCCCCTATCTGCTTATGAAGTTGGATCATATCCAGCATAGAGATGTGATCCAGATTGATCCTTATCTCATCCACCTTATTCTTAGAAGCTATGGCCATATTTAATGTATTATGCTTGTGATCTTTGAAAAAAATCACAGACACCTACTGAACACAAACTTTCCTAACCTCTGTAGATAATTTTAGGGATTCATTCATGGTGATGTCCTTGTTCTCCTTGTATTTTTCCAATAGTTTAGTCTTGTACTTATAGTTGTTTGTTGATCCCTCAGGAGTTTGTGCAAATTCATACTCCTGAACCTGAACAGAATAGATTTTGACCTCTTCTTACTTCTTCTTGCCTTTCTCCCGAGCTACCTGTACTAGATTCCTTGCATCATCAATCATTTTCTTCTTTGGTGTGTTGGCTATGTCCTCTTCCTCTGTGTCCATGACATTAGAGAAGTCTCTCTTGTTGGAATGCTTAGAGACACTAGCCAAAGGTGTAACCTTTTCTACCACTAGGCCCAAACTTGAAGTTCTAGGTGGGGGTGATTTATTTCCCTGTGGTGGAGAAGTGGGGTCCTCCTCCATACTATCATCTCCCTGCTTCTTCTGGGAGTAATCTCACCAATTAGAAGCCTCCAGCATGCCTGCAACCTCTTGGTGCTCAAAAGATTTGTTTTTGTTGGCATGCCTTCTATTTGATATGATGTGATGTGGAGTATAACTGATGGCAGCCTCAGTAGGGAACCCCATCCCTCTTATCATACTTTCTGTCAGTGGGAGAGAAACCTTATTTTTTATAGTAAATGGGCCTATGGTCGAAGGAAATTTAATTTTTGTATCCTTCCTGAAACTCAGGAAGTGTTCATTTTCCACCATGAGCCTTTGTTTGATCATCTCTAAAGAGAAAAATTTGATAGTCAAGAAGGCATGCAGTCTATAAGGTTGGTGAACAATTCGATATAGCCTCATAACTATACTTTTCCCTAACAAGAACCAATCTCCAATCCTCTTGTCAGGGGAGGATTGTAGGGTTTCCTTCATCCCAAATAAGACCATGGGTAGTTGTATCTAGAAGAGGGAACTATATACTCCTTCTATTAATAATCTCATGAATTTGGTGCAATCATTCTTGATCTCCTCTGTGATCACCATTTCTGGAAGCTGTAGGTTCTCTTTGTTGAAATACAAGAACATTCTTAGCAAGTAGGACTAAAATCTAATGGTCCTGGCCTTAGGGAAATCTACTAGAAGAGAGTGGATGTTCTCGACTAGGAACTCGTAAAAAATGAGGCAAGAAACATGGGTTTACTGGCTAGGATCTTCTGATTCGATTGGGTAGGTGCTCAGGGTGAACAACAAAATCATCATGTGCCATGTGACGTATTTGTTAGTATCCGTCCCTAAAACCTGAATCAGGAGGGTTGTGATGAATTTTGTTTCCTCATTGAATTCCTCGACATCTATAAGGTAAAGGTAATTTTTAAGGTGGGAATCAGGTTTCAAACAAGTTTTAAAGAATTTCTCTTTCTTTTCCACAACTCCCTCTCTGAAATACTGGACAATGCTTTCCTCACTGTATTCTGTGGATTTATGATTGAACTCTTCAGGAACAGAGAATGTGTTCTTGATGAATAAGGGACTGGCCGAGCGAATTATTTTAGACCTACATATGTCCATGATTATCTTCTAGGAAGGACAGTATCCAGCGATGCACCAGATAATGAAATTAGGGCAATTGAGGGTTTGGTCTATGGAGAAAAGGTAAAAACATGACCTATAGACACCATGTGTCGACGTATTTGTAACTTCGAAATGTATTCACTTGAAAATTTTAAATTGTATTTCATTGTAGCCCAATGTTCCTCCGATCAGGAGAGTCATTAATATAATAAAGTCATGTAGAGTCATTGAGGCTAACCCTTCGTTGTAAGTCAGGGAAATAGTCCCCACAATTGAGTTGAGGATAACCCTTTGATTGTAAGTCGAGGAAATAGTCCCCACAATTGAGAGGTATTAGGGTTATTAGACTCTCATATTGAGGTCGACCATGTAAGAGTAAAATTCAAGTGGAAAACAAGTATAAATAGAAAGTGAGACTCTCTATTTTAAACAGACACTCACTCAACTGTAGCGCATGAGTGAGAGAGGAGGAGCTCGTAGAAGTGAGAGAGAGAACAGTTGTCGGAGATTATCTTTCTGTCTTTGGGTTTTAATTTTGCTGTTGGTGCTCATTCTATCTCTGAGGAAGTTGCAAGGTTTTCCCCTTTATGGGTTCCCTAAGGAAAACTATTTGTGTCTCTTGTCTCTTGTGATTATTGTTGTGCATGTTATTCTCCCAGATAAGATCCTAGATCATATTGATTAAATGATAAAAATATAACATGGAATCAGAGCTAACCTGAGAAGAAGACATCGTGCAGCTATAGAAGCTATGGATTCTTAATTTTTGGGTCTCCCTCCACTGGTCATCAGCAAAAATAGGCTAGGATAACTCTCCATTGAAGGGTGCATCTTTCTGTCGAAGTAGAATTTGATTCAGGGAATTTTCCATTTTTGACCTGTCACTACTCCGGGAAATTAGGGATTTTCAAAGAAGAGGAATTTTTGAGTCAATCTAGCATAGGATTTATCTCCTCCTCAAAATCAAAATTTAGAGACCAATATCAAAATTTTTAGTTAGGTAAAACTCAAGGAAAATCAATCCCTAACCTGACCCAGACAAGAAAACCCTAAAAGACTAAAAATAGTCATTTTGGTGCATTCTCTATATCTCGATATTGGAGAAGGATCAGGAGCTAAATTTTTTACAGATCGAAGATAAATTCTTGATGTATCTTTTGTAGATGTTTTAGCCTAATATCCACTATATTCTTAGAGATACGATTCCTCCAAATTAGGGTTCCAGCATCTCCCTTGATTCATCCCTAAACATGACACCCAGGGAAAATTGCTATATCTAGGGATATGAAGGTCGAAATGCAATTTTGTAAGATGTTCCAAATATTTCACGGACTGTACTTTCTGTGGTAAAATTTTCAGACCCCGAAGGTGAAACAGTGACATGTGGAAGTCTATACAAGTTCTCTATGTTGAACAGTCCTGAAATAAGGCACCTTGGGAAAACTCTCATAAGTCCCAATTGGTGAAACCAACTCTGCTCAAACCTACGGTTTGGGAAAGAGGAAAAATTATGCTACCGTAGTGTAAAGTTTCAAACACATAAGAATATTAATTTTGTATATATTGCAGAAACAATATCAGAAAATCATGTAGAAGAAATTGAAGAAAACTAGGGCATCAGATATTTTGCAGTTCTGATCATAGTTTTGGGAAAATGAGTATGCTATTCAACTCGCCTTGAGGAGGTGCAATTTTATATCCAATCAGATCTAAAATATTTCAATTTTTCAAAATTAGGGTTTCTCTAACAAACCCTAGATCAGCCAGATCCGGAACCAGGACGGACACCTCAAATCAGTAAGATCTAATATGTTGCTATTTACAATTGAGGTTCTCATTTCAAAATGACCTATCACACTAGCTTGATGACAAGCTTGGTGAAGCTGACAACTTCTAACTATGGAAGAGTAGGACCTCCATGATCCTTGAAGAAATTGGCTTGGATCAATTCTAAGAGCTAGAGGGAGATGTTGCTAAGGCTAGAGCCAAAAGAATCATTGCATATTCTATTAAATATCATCTCTCATGTGTCATCCCTGAAGACACCAAAAGGAAGTGTTCGATGCTATGATGAAGCCATCGAAGAAGAATATGATATTTTTATAACCACCTTAAATGGCCTCCCAGGATCATGGGATTCATTCATTCAAGGAATGTGTGCCATAGGGAAGTAATTACCTTCAGCAGACTCTATGGAAGAATGCACACAAGAAGAATCTTGACGCATAATAAGAGAAGAGAAGATGGGAGCAATTGAAGATCAAGTGCTCACAATTCAAAGAAGATCCCTCAAGCAATGAGTAATATGAACAATTCAATTCTTGAAAAACATCTTATCCATCTTAGAATTTGGATAATAAATGATGCTATTATGAATGAAGAAGATGATGAAGCTGAAAGGAGTCTACCTAAGAAATAAATAAATATAATTGTTCAATTGTCATTTCATGATATTGTTTGCATTTTTTTATATTCAGTTGATGTGTTATTCATGATAGAATTTTTGCATTAATGACAGTATACCAGTAATATGCATGTGATGGGTAAGTAGCTCATGGTGCTATACAACTCTCCATTGCTACTTATCTAGAATGAAACCTCTTTGCTAACATATTGGATTAGTGCACAATCTCAATGATGTCATGGTAGAGATGGAAGGCATCTATAAAGTTTTTGTGAGATATGGATGAATGTTGTATTGGCTAAAATAGTTGCATTATTATATCTTTATGCATAAGAATTTTCCATTGTGAATATGCATTATGAAATTTTTCTAACCATACAACTGGTGCATTTGACTTGTAGGAAATATCGCGTACAATTGCCTACAAGAAAAGAAGGATGAGACTTGTTCCAAGGAACAAGTGACAACAGTTCAATATTCACTCTAATAATCCAAAATGAAGAATTATGACTAGAATGTGATGGAAAATGTTAAAATTTCATATGCTTAGATAAAACATCAACAATTCATTTCATTTTCATAACAAAAGCATATAAACAGGATCACTGAAAGAAACAGTATCACAAGAACAACATAGATTTATTTTGGGAAAACCCTAAAGGGAAAAACCCAGCAAAAGATTCCTCAATATAGATGCCCCAAAAAGATAAAGGGTAAAACCAAAAGAAAGATCAAAGACTAAACCTCCTCCTTCTCCAACTACTTCTCTCTCCTTCACTAATGCACTACACAAGTGAGTGTGTGTGTTCCAAATGAGGAGTAGCACACCTCTATTTATATTCATCCGTTCACTTTAATAATTAATTCCAACATGTAGGCTCGATTTAATCATGTAGGCTCGAGTTAAACATGTAGGCTCAAGTAACCACAACTGGGGTGCTCATGACCCACCTTTACAATTTGAGGGGACTACCTCATGACTCGTATTAGTTCTTCCGATTAGAAGCATCGGGGTACAAAGTAATAGAAGTGTTTCTCCCAATAGGACCATCAAGGACCATAAAAAATTACATATAGAATATTCTTTGAAGTTACAATATTTCAACACTCCCCCTTAACGAGAAGGGTATTCTACAACATCAACAACAACAATAGTAGAAGAGAGATAGAGGACATCATCAACATCATCAGGGTAACATATCTATAAATCATTGGAAGCTTTTCAACATCATATAGTCTTCATATTCAATCTTCAACAACAGCAACTCTTTGACCTTTTGATCAGCATCAACATCTTCAGCACTTTGACCTTTCGATCAGCAACAACATCTTCAGCATTTAAACCTTTTGATCAGCAGCAACATCTTCAGCACTTTGACCTTTCAATCAGCAACAACATCTTCAACACTTTGACCTTTCGATTAGCAACATCATCATCAACACTTTGACCTTTCGATCAGCAAAATCATCATCATCACACTCTGATCTTTTGATTAGAAACATCATCATCATCACACTCTGATCTTTCGATCAGAAACATCATCATCATCACACTCTGATCTTTCGATCAAAAACATCATCATCAGCAGCAACAACCTGCAATCCATAGTACAAAGACAAAAAAAGAAAGTCTTTGGATCACTTTTGGACTTAAAGTTCAGGGATGATGCAATCCCACCACATTCTCAACAACTGAAGTCATCGGATTTGATTACGGGATAATCAATCCCTATCACTTTAGGATTAAGTCCAAGGATGATGCAATCCTACCACGTCCTCGAGCACCAAAGTCATTGGATCTGTTCTGAACCGAAGTTCAAGGATGATACAATCCTACTACGTTCTCGAGTACCGAAGTCACCGTATCTGTTCTGAACTGAATTTCAAGGATGATACAATCCTACTATGTTCTCGAGTACAGAAGTCACCGGATCCTTCTGAACCGAAGTTCAAGGATGATACAATCCTACCATGTTCTTGAGTACTGAAGTCACCAGATCCATTCTGAACTGAAGTTCAAGGATGATACAATCCTGCCACAGTATTGAGCACCCAAGTCACCAGATCTGTTCTGAACCGAAGTTCAAGGATGATACAATCCTGCCACATTCTCAAGGACCAAAGTCACTGGATCCATTCTGAACTGAAGTTCAAGGATGATACAATCCCGCCACATTATCGAGGACTGAAGTCACCGGATCCATTATGGACATATGTCCCAGGATGATACAATCCCTCTTCATTCTCGAGGATTGAGGTCACCAGATCACTTTAGGGAAAATGCCCAGGGATGATACAATCCCACTGCAACACCACTACTCTCCCTTTTGAGGAAGGTCTTTCCAAACAACACCAAGCTTGTCTCGAAATTATTTGAACTTTACCCGAGACAGAGGCTTCATCAACACATCAGAAACTTGTTCATCAGTACTCACATACTGGAGCTTTATGGCTCCCTTCTGCATCATATCTCAAATGTAGAAATACCTAATATCTATGTGCTTCGATCTGTCGTGGAACACATGGTCCTCTTTCATCTTTATACAACTTTGATTGTCACATATAATCATGGTAGTGTCCAACTCTAGGTTGAATAATCCTGACATCATCTTTTGAAGCCATATGGATTCACAACTAGTAGATCAAGCTGCTATATATTCTGCTTCAGCTGTGCTTAGAGCAACACTGGACTGCATTCTGCTAAACCATGAAATCATAGCAGATCCTAGACTATAACATCCACCTGATGTGATTTTTCTGTCTGAGATACTTCCGTCCCAATCTCCATCTGTATATCCATACAATCTATACTCATGGTTGCCATCATAGTATAGACCAAAGTCTATAGTCTGTTTTGAAATATCTCATCACATGTTTTGCAGCTACCATGTGAACCCGTCTAGGTTGAACTAGATATCGACTTAGAGTGTTCACAGCAAAACAAATGTTAGGTCTTGTGTTTATTAAGTACATCAATGACCCAATGATCTATCTATAATGAGTCACATCCACTAACTCTGATGAGTCATCAGCTAACAACTTCAAGTTGGAATCCATGCGTGTGGCCATGGATTTGCATTCCAACATATTGAATCTTTTCAATATCTCTACTGCATACTTTCCCTGGTTGAGAAAGATTCCTTCTGAACTTTGCCATACTTCCAGACCTAGGAAATAATGCATTAACCCAAGGTCTTTCATCTCAAATTCTTCATCTAGTTTCTTCTTGCTTTCAATAATATGTTTCTCATTCCCTGCCAAGAATAAGTCATCCACATATAGTAGTAGGATGACAGATTCATCTTCTACAACCTTGAGGTAAAGGCTAGGATCATCTTTACTCTTGGTAAATCCCATGCTCGACAAGAAACTATCTATCCTTTCATACCAAGCTCTAGGAGCTTGTTTAAGGCCATACAAGGCCTTCTTCAACTTGCATACGTGAGTATGTCTATCTTCAACTTCAAATCCTTGTGGTTGTTCTATGTATACTTCTTCTTCGATCACACCATGTATAAAAGTTGTTTTCACATCCATTTGGTGTAAGTCCCACTTCATCATGGATGCAAGTGCCATGATAGCTCTAATCGAAGTATACCGTGCTACTGGGGAAAATGTCTCTTCATAATCAATTCCCTCTTTTTGAGAGAAACCTCTGGCACAAATCTTGCTTTATACTTCTTGATACTTCTGTTAGCTACATGCTTTATTTTGTATATTGATTTGGAGGATACTATACTCTTTCCTTCTGGTTTGGGAACTATATCCCATACATCATTCTTGATTATTGACTGGTATTCTTCAGTCATTGCTTCTACCCATTCTTTCTTCTGTACCGCTTCTTCGTAGTTTGTAGGTTCTTGATCTACAATATCACACATCAAGGCTACATAGTTGGAAAAAGTATTACGTTTCTTTCTTTCCCTTGTGGAGCCTTCAGGAGCTCCATATCTTTCCGCCTCTCGTATAATTTCTCTTCTCCAAGCAAGCTTTCTCTTTCTTGATATCTCCATCATAGAAGTTTATTATGGTTCTTCCATGTCATGTTCTTCAAGAGCTTCATCTTTAGGGAGACATGTAGTTTCTTCATTTCTAGGAGGTGTCTCTTCTTCATACACTTCTTCATGTTGGCATTCCCTGGATCTCTTGAGGGATGCCTCTTCATCGAATGTCACATCTTGACTGATTTCCATGTGATGGAATATAGGAATGTAGATTCTAAATGCTTTGGACACTTCACAATATCCAACAAATATCCCCTTCTTTCCGGAAGGGTCCAACTTGGTTCTTTTCTCTTTTGGTATATGAATATATACTAGACAACCAAATATTTTTAGGTGACTTACCTCAGGCTTCTTTCCCATGAACATCTCTTCTGGAGTCTTGAACCCAATAGCACTATGAGATATTCTATTCTGTACATACACAACAGTTCTTGCTGCTTCTTCCCATAGATGCATTGGAAGATCTTGATCATATATCATTGTCTTCACTACCTCCATGGCGGTTCTGTTCTTTCCTTCTACAACCCCATCCTATGAGGATTGTAGGGAGTAGTTAGTTCCCTCTTGATTCCGGCATCTTTGCAAAAAGCTTCAAAATCTTTTGAGGTATACTCTCCTCCATTATCTGATCAGAGTGTCTTTATTTTCTTGTTTGATATATTTTCTATCAAGGCTTTGAACTCCTTGAATTTCTCAAACTCTTCACTCTTTGCTTTCAAGAAGTATATCCAAGTATTTCTTGAAAAGTCATCAATAAATGTGATATAATATTCAAATCCAATTAAGGATGTAGAAGATATTGGACCACATACATCTGAATGAATCAATTCCAACGTACCTTTTGTTTTTGTTTCACTCTTCAAAAATTGATTCTTAATGTTCTTTCCCTTCACACATCCTTTGCAAATGCCTTCATGATTGATCTTCATGTTTGGTAATCCTGTCACTAATTTTTTCACATGAGTAAAGCCTTGTAATTAATGTGGGAAATCCTTCTATGCTATAGTTCACTAGGGTCAATGGAATCATGCACAAAGGCTGTTTCTGAGTGCCCCTTGAGTTGATACAAGCCTCCTTCTTCTTCACTAATGATGACTACATCTTCAATATTCTTTCCTTTGGGCCACATGAGTACTTGACCATCTATGAAAGAAACTCTGAATCCTTTCTTATCTAAAGCTGAGATAGAAATTAAATTCTTCTTCAGACCAGGTACATATAATACATCTTTCATCTTTAGGGGATTACCTAAATCAAGTTTGTAACTTGCTTCACCAACTCCTTTGATCAGATATTGATAGTCATCTCCTAGGGATACTTTCTGAGGGGAGCTCTTTTCTTCAAGTTTGGACATTGTTTTGTTTTGTCCCATCATGTGCTTGGAATACCACTATCAATAAGCCAAGTGTCTTCTCCAGGTGTTACAGACCCAGAGAGTGCAGAGAATAGTACATACTCTTCTGCATCTTCTTCTCTTGCTTGCTATCTTGGAGGTCCTTCTTCTTCTTCTTCTTCATATTCATATTCCACTAGATGAGCATGATATATTTTGTTGTTGTTGATCCTCTTCTTATATTCTTGTCTTTTCATAGGACAATTTTGAGCAATGTGTCCTATATTATCACAATGAAAACATTGAAAACTGGAGTAGTCTCTACTTGGAGGATTTTCTCTTACCTTTTGGATTCTTCTGGGAGGTTGAGACTCCTTGAAATTTCTTCTCTTGAAATTGGATTGACCTATTCTTCTATTGGTGTGAGTGGCTAGGGATTTCTCATCTTCCTTTAGTAAGGATTCTCTATTTGCCATTCTAGTCTCCTCTTGAATGCAGTCTTCCCATACCGTATCAAACTTCATGCTTTCTTTTCTAGCACACATCATTTGGATGAAGGACTCCCAGGGTCTAGTGAAACCATTGAGAGCAGTCATAACCATTTCATCTTCATCAAGCTTATGTCTAATAGCTTCTAGTTGCTCTTTGATTTGAGAAACCCTTGTGAAGTAGTCTTGGATGGATTCTCCATGACTCATCTTGGTGCTCTTCAGTTGAGGTCTTAGATTCATCTTTGTGTTAATTTTTCTTCCCTCATACATTCTGGATAGGGCATCATACATTTATTTTGGAGTCTTGTTGGATGACACTTGAGGGATCAAGTGATCCTTGATGGAGTCAGCAATAATCCTTTGTGCCCTAATCATATCCTTCTTGTGCTTCTCCTTGGCTTCAACTTCTTCAGGTTCTGCAACTTCTTCTTTGACACACTTATCAAGATCATTCTCTTGGAGAATGAGACCAATCCTGTATTTCCATGCTCAAAAATTCTCTATGCCTTCTAGCTTGTCCTCAAGCTTAGTGCTTGGGGCCATCTTGTCAGAAAATCACAAAAAATTGAAATTTTGCGGAATGAGAAACTGACCTTACTAGGAGATGTGCTTGAATGAGGTGAGTTGATTGGTGTGCTTGGATTCTGGAGATTTAAACTCTTCACCTTCCAAATCAGACTTGCAAGATTCAGCTTCTGCAGCTTTCTGGTTCAACAGTTTTCTGGTGCAGCTGTCAACCTAGGGTTTGACTTTCCCAGAGACTCACACACCCAAAAACCTTGATTCTAGGCTCAAAAGATGCACTCTGGGAGGGTGCAACTTTTTATGCAAGCAGTTTTTTGAAACCCAAAAATTTTCTCGAAACCCTAATTTCCTCTGGGGAGAGAGAGAGGGCTATTTCACCTTGTGAAAGGTGTCCTATTTAGGCTAGCCTTGATACCATGTTAAAATTTCATATGCTTAGCTAAAAAATCAGCAATTCATTTCATTTTTATAACAAAATCATATAAATAGGATCACTGAAATAAATAGTATCACAAGAACAACACAGATTTATCCTGGGAAAACCCTAAAGGGAAAAACCCAACAAAAGCTTCCTCAATATAGATGCCCCAAAAAGATAAAAGGAAAAACCAAAAGAAAGATCAAATACTGGTCCTCCTCCTTCTTTAGCTACTTCTCTCTCCTTCACTAATGCGCTACATAAGTGAGTGTGTGTGTTCCAAATGAAGAGTGCCACACCTCTATTTATATTCATCCGTTCATTTTAATAATTAATTCTGACATGTAGGCTCGAGTTAATCATGTAGGATTGATTTAAACATGTAGGCTCAAGTAACCACAACTGGGGTGCTAATGACCCACCTTTACAATTGGAGGGGACTACCTCATGACTCTTACTAGTTCTTTCGATTAGAAGCATCGGGGTATAAAGTAATACAAGTGGTTCTCCCGGTAGGACCATCGGGGACCACAAAAAGTACATATAGAATATTCTTCAAAGTTACAATATTTAAAGAGAAAATACTTGAAGGGAAGTCCATAGTATATTCCATATGGATCTACAAGATCCAGCATGCAGTAGAGAGCAACATCATGGGATACAAGGAAATATTTGTAGCACGAGGCCTCTCATAGAAATAACGCATAGACTACAAAGAGACATTTGCATCCATTGGAAGTTAAGACACATGACATCTAGAATCATGTGTGCAAATGAAATAAGGCCTTGTATGAGCTCAAAAGGAACCCATGGGATAAGACATAAATGAGGAGCTTGAATATTACCAAGAGTGATGAATATCTTAACCTTTGGTACAAGGTTGAAGATGAAAGCCTATAGAGGATGGCAATCTCACATATGGGTGTGAGAAGAGCTTTTGAAAATGTTGAAGATAGAGGATCTTGGTATCCAGTGACCCTAGATGGATACATAGAATATTAGTAGCAGAGGAAGATACTTATCACTATAGTACATAATGTTTCAATACATAGAGTACGAAAGGCAGAGGGGGAATGGTGCTCCACTTCAGAGGGAGTGACTACAAAATATATTGAGGTTAGACATGGTATGACATGATGGACATCATACTAATGGATCTAGGATTTATCGGGAGTAAAGCATATTCCAACCTTTAAATTAAGGTGAAAGGCGAAAGACCAGTGATGCTCTTGTTATATGACCTATTCCTGACTGGAAAAGAGGAACTCATTAGAGATGAAAGAAGGGTACTTGTTGTTGAGTTCGAGATAAAGAACTTGGGTATGATGCACTACTTTCTAGGCATGGAGGTGTGGCATCCTATGGATGGAATCTTCCTTGGACAAGGGAAGTATGCAGTAGATATCTTGAAAAGGTTCGGGATGATCGACTACAAGGCCATGGACACACCTATGGCATCAAACCTGAAGCTATTGAGTGATGCTTCATCATAGATGGTTGTCTCCACGATGTATCATCAGATGATTTGTTCCTTAATGGACCTAACAAATGTGAGACTGGATATTTTCTTTGATGTGAACAAATTGAGCCAATTCTTGACTGATTATTGCAAAGCATATTCTGAGGTACCTGAAGGGTACAGTTGATTATGGGATCAAGTATGAAGTGAAACAGAAGATTAAACTGGAGGGTTATGTAGATTCGGATTGGGCAGGTAGTGCCATTAATAGCAAGAGTACTTCTGAGTAATTCTTTAGTATGAGATGAGGTGTGATCTATTGGTTTAGCAGGAAGGAGTCATGCATGGCACTGAGAAAAGTCGAGGCAAAATATTTTGCCACTTGCTTGTCAATTTGGGAGGTAGTATGTTTATTTTGAAAACTACTATTTGATTTGATTGATATGAATTGCATTTTTGTATGATATAGAGAGGAGCAGTGAAGCTCTAGTGTGTGATCTAGATTGAGATCTCTCAAAAGAGGGAGTTCTAGCATAGCCAGTGAGACAGGTTTTCTGAGCATAAAATCATGGCGAACATCATAGGTTGCTCAGACATAAACGGTCCTCTAGGTTGTCCTTGGATGTAATTAGTCCTGGAGAAGCTTGCAGGATATCCTTGGACGTAATCCACCTTGATGTGATTCTATGCTATAAATGGACAGAGTGAAGTTTAAGTACTTCAGGGAGAAGCTTGGTGTTCTCTAGATCAAGTTTCCTTCCAAGGAGAAGTGATGAGTCTGAGAGCCTTTTTGACATGGTGGTAGGATTGGTTCCTCCCATGGTAAGATGTAAGTGTTGTGCCTTTCTGACATGGTGGTAGATTGGTTCCTCCCATGGTTAGTTGTAATTCCTGTGCCCTTCTGACATGGTCGTAGGATTGGTTCCTCCCATGGTTAGATGTAAGTGTTGTGCCCTTATGAAATGGTGGTAGGATTGGTTCCTCCTATGCTCGGATGTAAGTGTTGTGCCCTTCTGACATGGTGGTAGGATTGATTCCTCCCATGGTCGGATATAAGTGCTGATAACTACAACCAGCATGAAAAATGGCTGGTTCTATAGAACTACAACTAGCATGAAAAAGGGTTGGCTCTGTAGAGGAAGAACTTGCAGAGGGAAAGGCCTACAACCAGCATGAAAAAGGGATGTATCTATAGTACTACAACCAACATGAAAAGGGGTTGGATCTGTAGAGGAAGACCTTACCGAGGGCAAGGCCTACAACCCGCATGAAAAAGGGATGGCTCTGTAGAGATACAACCAACATGAAAAAGGGTTGGCTCTATAGTTGGAGAACTACATCCAGCATGAAAAAGGGCTGGCACTATAGATTTACATCCAACATGAAAAATGACTGGCTTTGTCGATGAATACCTACATGGAGGCTAGGCCTACAACCAACATGAAAAAGGGCTAGCCCTGTAGAACTTCCTATGACGAGTAGAATTGAGAGATAGCACCATTTTCTCGAGATAGCAAGAGTAGTGATGATGATGATGATCCAAATTTGATGATGATCCATCTTTGATGATGATCCTATGTTGAAGACTTGTGCTGGTGAACTATGTCAAGAGAATACCTTCCTAGTTAAGAGGGAGTGTTGATGTATTTGTAACTTTGGAATGTATTCACTTGAATATTTTATATTGTATTTCATTGTACCCTAATGTTCCTCTGATCGGGAGAGTTAGTAATATAATAAATTCATGTAAAGTCATTGAGGTTAACCCTCCATTGTAAGTCAGGGCAATAGTCCCCACAATTGAGTTGAGGATAACCCTGTGATTGTAAGTTACAGAAATAGTCCCCATAGTTGAGGGGTATTAGAGTTATTATAATCTCCTAGTGAGGTCGAACCTGTAAGAGTAAAATTCAAGTGGAAAAAGAGTATAAATAGAGAGTGAGACTCTCTATTTGAAACACACACTCACTCAACTTTAGCGCACGAGTGAGAGAGGAGGAGCTCGTAGAAGTGAGAGAGAGAACAATTGTCGAATATCATCTTTGTGTATTTTGGTTTTAATTTTGGTATTGGTTCTCATTCTATCTTTGAGGAAGTTGTGGGGTTTTCTCATTTATGGTTTCCCCGAGGAAAACTCTTTGTGTCTCTTGCCTCCTGTGATTATGTTGTTAATTTTATTCTCTCAGATAAGATCCTATATCATATTGATTAAATGATAAAAATTTAACACCATGAACATCAGTTCCATCGTCCCTAAATAGCTTCAATTTGTCTTTTACAATTTCTATGGGTCCATTCAGTAGGATGGTGTCGAAAATATCAGAATCCTTGTCTTCAAAGAATTCTTTGATTTTCTCATATTCTAGGTTTTGGTAAGATAAACCCTCTACCTCAACCATCTTATGTACTTAGTGTAATGGATAAATGTGGCCTACTTGGTCCTTTGATAAGTGGGCTGATGGGGATTTTACTAGCTGGTCGCTTTCTGCATAGTCTTGCTCTCGCTATCCAATGCATAGATACATGCAAATAACCTAAATTATTGTGCATGCATTTCTTATATTATTCTTATTTGATAAATTTATTGCACCTTCTTTGGTGGTAATATATCTCACCCATTCATCCAACCCTCCTTCAAACTGGACCGTCCATCCTATTTCCCTTTACTCCATCGGCCCTTTCCTCTGTTATGTCACACTCCTTATCTTCCCTATAGCTTTCCTTAGTGAAATAATCCTCCACCATTGATATCAACCATACCTTCATCATGGTCATTGGATCTCGTGGCTCCCACCACATTTTGTTGAGCCCGACCATCCTCATTGGTCGTGCACCTTGCATCGGTGGAATACCTCGTCGTCATCGATCTAAAATTGAGAGTTGATCCTAACCATCGAAACCTGCATCCACTAATGAATTCTACTGATCTCAGGATATTTAATCTTCATGCATGTTGTGGGAGAGAAAATAACCTCCGCCATAGATCGTGAGGAGGTGGGCCGTAGAAACATGCGACCACTACCCAATTTCTCTAATTCCAAAGGTTGATCATGGCATGCAAGATGAATAAGAAGAATCCATCATCGTCATAGATCCGAGGCCAAAGTAATCCAATCCATCAACACATGCTGACCTTTAAGCCATCCCATAGATTAGGGATTTTGTTTTTATTTGTGCAAGTCCCATCGACGAAACTCGAGACGGTCATCTATTTGTCTCCCTCTTCGGATCCAATGGATGATATTACATGTTGTTTAAAACCATTTCATAACCACCCAAAATATTTGTACCGAGCATCTTCCCCTTTGCAGAATATTTCGTGACCATTGATCCTGATCGCTATGGATCTGCACCCTTTATTCTCACCACTAGATAACCATGAGCGTATTTTCATATCTGAACCCAAATGTAAGGTTACAACTCCAGGATTTTTTTAATGTTTGTTCATGCCACACCATTGAATAATCCATTTTGAAATTTAGGCTTAGGATAAGCCTCCAAAGCAACTCCAAACCCTCCTATGCATACCTCTAAGTCACAAGAAAAGAAAAAAAATTCTCGACCCTAACCTCTTCACTTTCACTGGTTTAGACCTTTACAGGGGAATTAGTGTAGATGCCTATGTAGAAATTTTCAAAATTTAGCACAGGTGCTAACACGATGAATATGTGAGGATGTTGTGTATTTGAAGTTGGATTTTTCTTAAGAATAATAAGACAATATCTTCTCCTAGATGTTACCCCATTTGGGGTTTTACCATGTATATCCAATGTATCTCTCTTTTCTTTCGTCTCTTGTTTCTTACATGATTATTTTTGTGTTGTATAGATAGAGGGATAAACTAGTAGATTATTTTTTTCATTTTAGAAAACATATTGTTGTATGTTCATGCATATTCCCAATATTCTAAATCAAAGCTAGTTTCTATGCTCTACCTTCTTCGATATTTTTTTGGAAATTGTTTACAAGCAACACATTCTTCAAATTATTAGTTTGGGTACTTGATAGAAGTGGAATTGAACTATACATCCAATGCATCCATGATCAACAAGAACACACATAACAATTTTAATATGTGAGTGAACACACAGAACAAAATTTCAAGTTTGGGTACTTGCTCGATGTAGAATTTAATTATACATCATGGCATTGGATTGTCAATTAGAGTTGGGTTACCTAACCCGCATCATTTCATATGAAAGTGAACACATTTTCTCCTTGGATCCATGAGCGATCAATTTTAATATGTTAGTGAACACACTTCTGTATTCGGGAATTCTTCAGAAATTTCTGACAGTATTGAAGACTCATACACACAGAAAATTTCATCATGCTTATGGTTATGAAAGAAGACAAAGGATTTATAAATAATCATGCAGATATAGTTTCTCTGTTCTTCATTTCATTAACGATTATTACACACACTCTATGAAACTTCATCGCACATGACACATCATCATACATGCCATGTTATCACTCTCTTTTTTATTCTTTTATCTCTCATTGATTTTGTCCTGTCATCATGCCTTTGGTTATTCCTTTTACATTACTGAACTCGTTTGACATCAATGTCAACTATTTCCAACATTCTCCCCCTTTGGCATTGATATAAATATCTAAACATTCCCCCCCTTTGACAACAATGACAAAGGTTCTCTTCTGACAACTCCTCTTGTCAACATATCTCCCCTTGGTATGTTGTCATTTTTTTTTCATCATCATTTTGACTCATATGACTTTGTTCTTCATTTTTCAAGAATATACACATTGCTTGAAGTTTTCATGGCAGTTCCAACAATTTTTCCTCAATATATACTTATGATTTCACACTTCTTGGAATCAAATATGTTAGAATAATCAACCCATAGTTACCTACCTTAGACATTAATTAAATCATTTTTGTCTTACAACCTAGTCTCCTAGATTCCACTCTATGCTAGTTTCCTTCTACATGTCATAGAAGTAAACACTTGATAAAATTGGGTCATGGAGCACTTGGGAAACCTCTTGGAAACCATATTTAGCATGTCTGCTTTATTCCAGATCCTCCAAAGTGCATATCTTCTTTTTTTGAAAAGTTGCCTATTTTATTGAGAATTATGGAAAAAGGAAAAGCTAGAGTAGGTGTAGTTGACTTGTTTTTTTCCCACATCACCCTCCATTCTTTTCTCCTAATAAAAGCATGTATGATTTGTCTTTCCATCCCTCATTATCTTTCCTACTTGACTTAGGCAATTCGTGAGCATCTTAGTGGATTTGGAAACTGCTTTATGCACCTATGGAGGATTTAACTAGATTTAGTAAGCCTAATTTTTGACTATTTCGAATGAAATCCTTATGCATTCGAATATCTCATGTAATTATATATTACAGAAGCCTATTACTTCATAATGTTGGATATTATACACTTATTCAATATAGATTAGTGTTATGCTCCAATTTCAGTCTCTTTTGATGTTAATTTTGCATGTTTGATTAGCAATTTTGTGAGTGTAATTGTTCTATATATTGGGTTCAATTTCCACATGGTATTAGAGCCTTTGTAGATCGATTTCTCTCCTTCCATATTTCTATTGCAGGTTTGACATCTTGATTGGGAGTATATTCTGCTGACTGAAGGGCACAGTTTCTGAGCTATGGACCAATCTCAGAAGATCATCTTGACTCCATTTAATTTCTTTGAATGGAAAGATGAGATGTAGATATTGTTGGGAGTGAAAGGAATCTACAGGGTTACTATGGAAACTGAGGCAGAGCCCAATGCAGCTGCAGAGAAAATCAAATGGCACAACAAGAGGGAAGAAGCTTATGGTCTTTTGTGTCTAAGCATTTCAAGAGACCTCCTCTTTCATCTTAATGGATTGAAATCACCTAATGAAGTGTGGGAGAAGCTTGTAGATATTTTTGGTAAGATAGATGAGATGAGAGGACATCAAATCAAGAATGAGCTGATCTCCTTGAGTCCCAATAGCTGCGAATCCCTGCAACTCTATTGGCTTAACCTTCTATGCAGAACCGAGTTTACTTTATTGTACCAACAAAACCCCTAGCTCACTGGCCCTTTCGGCGACAGACCACAGAACGGCCTGAAGTCTCACCCGAAGTGATCTTAAATGGGTTGGTTGAAGAATCACATTTCCTCAACTAGGTTCTACAACATCCTAGGTTCTCTGACTCTACTTAACCAGTGGAATCTCTCAGCAAGGGCTGTTTCTCTCTTCCTAGCTGATTCTACTACGGGACAGGCTCTTATCGCATCGCAGCTTCTGGGATGATGCACAAACTTACTCTTTTGCTCAACTCTTAACCTATGATATCTCACACTGCAGCTCCTTCGATAGTGCGATATTGCCTTTCTATGCCGCGATATTTCCTACAGTAAGACTTAATATGCTCAGCAACTCTCAAGGTCCAGGGGCTTCCTCTCTGCATATAATAGCTCAGTTAACCTTCATCAAGGTGTTAAAAAACTTCACTTAACCTCTACAGTCTAACACACTTAACATTAATCACGCCCAACTTGTTGAACTAAATATACAGAATCACTTAACACTGTAACTTCTACTGTCGTGAATCAAGCACTGATAAACTCATATACAGAATACTCGACACATTCAACTTGCATTTAACCTTATATGTTACTGCAACTGAAGGATAGCATACATACATTCATTAATTGATAAGCAAATTTCATATAACGAATAACAGATAGCAAATAAGCATAGCACAATCACATGAAACAATCGTACAACACACGGATTTTACGTGGTTCACTTCCAGGGAGGAAGCTACGTCCACAGGAACTGCGTTTATATTATATCTGGATAGAGTAACATAGTTCCGCTGCAACCTCTTATGTAGCTTGAGATCTTCTGGGAAACTCCACGCACTCAGCTGGGAGCCCTTCTCTCTTCGATCTCTTCTCTTCCTATTATGCTTTCTTCTTACAATATATCCTCTCTCTCTCTCTCAATCCACGCGGATTGTTACATTCATGCTTAAGGATTCGGCTACTGGTTACAGTAAGATAACTACAGACTAAACAACAGAACTAGAGCTCGACACTTTATCAATGTCTCACTATACTGACGAGCTAATTGACTAACTATCTCTCTAGCTCGCTAACTAGCTAACCCTTCATAATACCAAATACATGCTTAAATAGGTGGCCCGAAGGTCTCACCATGATACAAAACTGTGGGCCTATCCCAACAGTAACATAAAACCCTAACTGTGACAGTCAACCTATCTATACTTTGAACTGTTGCTTACTGGTCACACTGTAGCTTTCTGCAGTCTTCCACGATGTTCAGCGTTGATCGTGGTTATGGGTGCCGCCTCCTCGTTTGCTCCCCTTCTATCCTTTGTCTTTAGTACCTCATCCCATTGCTTCTTCTCCATTCATGAGAGTAGTTGAGCCCTCCTGCCGTCGTCACTGCCTTAAATGCAGTGGTTGAGCTCTCTTCTCGGCCGCTTTAGGTACTATTTCCTTTTACTTTCTTGTTCCGATAGCAACTTTTCCTATAGCTACGGGCCCCTGCTCCAAAATTCCCCTAACACTTACTTGTGGCTCGTCCCCGAGCCACTAACATCGGGTTTCTCTTTCTATAGCTTCTCCTTGGCTTCCTGCGAAGTCCTTGCGAATCTCTTCGTGAGTCCTGCGACATGTTTGTCCATAGCTTCGACATAGTCTTGTGCCGCTTCCAGCATAACTTGACTAATTATGGGATCTTCTCTGCTATCAATTTCATTTTTGCTTGTAGTGAACTCATTGACCTTCTACTCAACCGCATCGACCAGCTCTACGATTTGTTCCTAATACGGTTGAAGCATATTATTAAATTGTATTTCTTTTTCTCGCAACCGCTGCTCTTCCTATTGCAAACGGTTCATCTTTGTCATCTTCTTCATCTTCGAAAGAGCTCCTAAGCTCTTGACTTCTTCCTTCATTGCTGCTACTACATTTTCTATGTTCTGGATGCTCTGCTACAAATCTAGTCTATCTGGGAGCTCTTCTAGCTCCGACCATGTCTTCGTCGCATCAGCTAGCAATGACTCTGCATCATCTATGAGACACTTCATCTGTGTTGAAGTGAGTCTAAAGGCCTGTGCCCTTGCTTCCTTTTCTACCTCAGGCGTTCCTCGTGCTCGAGCCTCAAGCTCAACAATCTGCGCCTTGTGGTCTTCCTCCATCTTGACCACTACCTCTTCCATAGCCTTTGCTCTATTTGCAATTCTTCTTACTTTCTACATTAGAGGCAAGGCGAATTATATGTTACACTGGGGTAACTCCAATGCGATGTTCTGTAGGACCTGACTGATATCTTGTTCTCTTTCTTCATATACTCTTAGCTCCTTCACCTTTGTCTGAAACCCTGCGATGAGCTCTGCATTCTGTTGTCTCAGCTGCGTGTTCTGTTTATAAGTCGCAAGCTCTCTATCCCTGAGCTCTGCGGCTATCTACTGCTGGATCATCTGTAGTTGATCAACAAGGAACTGTGCTAGATTAACCTTGATAGGTTATCTAACCTGTATCTGCACATCAATCATCGAAGTAGGGAATCAGATGCCCCCTGACGGTATCAGAACTGTATTGGTGTGATCCTCTGTAAAGACTTCCTTGTGGGAAATCGATGGTTGTGAGCTTTCTCCTGCTGTCACCTTGACTGGGTGAGTTTGCATCGCGATAGTCTTCTCAGTTAGTGCTTTCAACTCCTGAAGCTGCTTATCTATCGTGCTCTGCAGCTTGTCCTACGATGTCTGCATCACCTGAAATGAGTCCTACATCTCGTCCTTCAATCTCGATGCGATGATATCATAGTCATCCTCTTTTAGTGTGGTCTCTATAGTTGGCTTTGAGGCTTTGAATTTTTTCCTCTTTTGTGCCGCTGGTGGCACTTCTACTGCATCTTTTCTCTTGGAACCCACCTTATCCTTTCCTTTGTCTAATGGATCTAACGGTGTGGTATTTGTTGGTACATTTCCTGCTGTGGCGTATTCTAATGCCTTCTTCCACTCTTCATCAAATTCTTTGATGACATCTTCTACATCCTGCACTGTCATTCTAAATGAACCAATAGCCTAGTTATCCGTTCTAAACCCTTTTGGCCTCAAATAGATTGTATGCCTGTCCGCAATAAAATCAAGCCGATTATTATACATGTAAACAACCTCTGTGTTGAGTCGTGGTGTATCCTGGATGACTCACTGCAATGGCTTATAGTATTCATATAATACTATCATATTGATCTTTTTCTTTGCTGGACTATTGCTTTCCCATAATTTTTCATAGCGCACGCCTCTGCACTCTCCACCTCGTAGCTGTAGGAACTGGGTATGGGGCGGCTCTCTCCACCTAATGAATGCGCATAATATAAGCAACCATGAGAAATGGAAGGGGTGGTTTGGCTCATCCTACGCTGTCAAACAATCTTGAAGAAAAATATTTAATAAAAAAAAACACCAATTAAATTGTTCACCTTCTGCGACCTGCACGGCAAGGTGAATTACTGATCTTGTAACTTCTTTTGGGCAAACTTTGGTTAACAGTCTGCCTGCAAGCAGACTGGCTGTAAATCTGAGTGTATCATCTGCTAAGGCTGCGAGGTCATAAGCCTGACCTCCTCTCTATAGCTTGTACTTGTTAACGAGAAGCGCTGGTAGCTTAGTATCCTTGATTTTCCCTGATATATGTGTCTGAGGGTCCTTACCGATCTTGGATAGCCTAGTGATGCGGTGTATCAAATCGATGTTCAAATCGACCCTGTTACCCAGCCAAAGGTAACCTCCATGTACACAGGAAAGTAGCACACACACCATGGCATTAACCTCTGCACCTCGTCCAAAATGTGGTATTCTCAACAGATTGAGCAAGCTTGACTGCTCAAGAATCTGGACATGCTCCATAGGAACAAAATTATCTGCATTGATCCTCGGGTTCCTCTGAATCGTAAGATACTGATCCGGTCGAAACTAAGGATATGTCTTACTGTCTCCAAGGTTATAGTCTGTGAATTTGAGAACAGGGACATATCCTAACAGTTCTCCATATTCATGTACACGAGGATCAATCGGCAGTAGCGGAATAGGAAACTTAGCACCCTTGGGAATGGTTACCTATGGTGCGTCCTCAACTTGCGGCACAATGTATACTGTTGCCATATGAACTTCTTCTTCGTGCTATGGGCTGGACTCTTCTACTATCTGAGCTTAACTCCTCATCCTTGGCATTTGTCTGACCTGTGGTGCACCTAATTTCACAACCCTGGGCGGCATCGTCATAGCAGACTCGAGGCCACCACGCTGGAATCATCGCACAACGTCTTATAAAGGTTCCTTCTCGGACATAAACCATCTGGTGCAGTACTCTGGACTGATAATGGCTGTGAAAATAGGGAAACTATCACTCTGTAACTGGAGTATCTCTGCAGAGGGAAAACTTCTACAATTTTCTCTATAACTCTCAAAAATTGCAAAAGTAACCCTTCTATCTGAATGATCTGTGTATTTATAATGAAGGCGATAATATCTTAAGCAATGGTCGCTTAAGCTAGACCCGTTGGTGGAATTTATTGCATGGAAAATACTAACACGCGGTGTCCTGCTCCTCATTAATTGCTAAAAATCCGATCAAATCTCCCTTGAAAATTATATACAGGCATCGGTATCGACTAAGATTTACCAAATCTAGAACAATCCTTGTACTATTCCCAAATCTAGGGAAACGTATACCTGTCATATCTAGATTAATTGCTTGTCAAAGGGCGAAGTGACTAGCCCTCTGTCCGTTTTCAAAATTGTCTTCGCGGAATGGGGAACATCACCTCACTGCGATGTCACACCGCATCGTCCTGGACCAAAAAGTTGGTATGAGACTCCACAAGCGTCCTATGACTTGTGCAAAATAAACTTTCCTGCTACGATTCCTTCTACTTAGAACCTTTTTTTTTTCAGTGTAGACTACTTATGAGTGCGATGCCTCCTTTTAACTACACTGGACATCTGCACCATCTAGTTCTTTGAGTTAGGGCTAGGAGGTGGAGTGGCTATCACTATAAATATTAAGCCTACTGCCATTAATCAAAGTAGGAACAATCTCCCCGTTCAGTTTACTGAGCTGAACAACACCTCCTTCTGTGACTTACTGAATCTGATATGGCCCCAACCAATGTGTCTTAAACTTCCATGGAAACTTAACAAACTTGCTGTCATAAAGGAGCACTAGGTCTCCTATCTGAAAAATATTTCTCTTGATGTGCCTGTCATGGCAATCCTTTTCTCATGCCTTCTGCACTTTTTGATGAAATCCTGCGATGAATATGTCTTCTTCTAAGGCAAGCAGTTGTGCTAGTCTTTCATTCATCGTATCTATATCAGCCATCTTGGTAATTTGAGCAATTCTTAAACTAGGAATAATATATTCCATAGGCATAACAGCCTCTTGTCCATACACCAAGATGAAAGGTGTGTGTCCTGTAAGTTTCTTGCATGTAGTCCTATAAGCCCATAATACAGCATTAACCCTAAGGTCCCAATCATCTCTTTTGTTGTTACAGATCTTAGTAAGAGCATTTTCTAAAATATTGTTAAAATCCTCCACCATACCATTAGCTTGTGGGTGGTAGGGAGTGCTCTTATGATGATGTATCTGAAATTCCTCCGTCAAGGCCTGAATAGTGCGATTCAGAAAGTGTGTGCCTTGATCACTCATCAAAATTACTGGACATCCAAATCTAATTATGATGTTTTCAAAAATGAACTGTGCAGCTGTAGCAGCATCACAATTCCTTACTGCTTTGGCCTCTTCCCACCTGGTGAGGTATTCTGTTCCTATGATGATGTATCTCGTACCAGTTCGTTTCCCTGGTGGGTTGATAGGACCCACGAAATCTATAGCCCACTTGTCAAATTCCCGTAGCATAATCTGTGGTCGCAGCAGCATTTCATCTCCTCGTGAAGGTTTCCCTACCCTCTGGCAGATATCACAGCATCTGCAAAACTCCTTAGTGTCTTTGTGCAAAGTAGGCCACCATAATCCCGCGGCTAGAATTTTCTGAGCAATCGGCTTTCCTGCAAAATGACCTCCTGTGGTACCTGAGTGTGCTTCTCTGATAATGGCCTCTTTCTCATGCGGCATAACGCATCTGCATAGGACTTCATCTAGACCTAACTTATATAAATGTCCTGCGATCAAAGTGAAACCTGCCGCTTTAACAACTAACTGTTTCTTTTGCTGCTTAGTAAAGTCAATTGGTGCCCACCCTTTAGTGAGAAAGTGAATAATATTTGTGTAATACTCATCTGGGATCTGGATAGAAAACAATTGCACATCTGGAAAATTATCCTCTATATTACTTGGTTCTTCTCCTGAGTCTATTCGCGACAAATGATCAGGTCCGGCATTTAATCTTCCTGGTTTTACAATAATTTCAAAATCATACTCCTGAAATAGGAGTAACCATCTGCAGATCCTTCCTCCTAACACTTGCTTATTGACCAAGTACTTTAAAGTGGAATGGTCAGTGAACATATTGAATGGGGCACCCAACAGATAGTGCCTGAAATTCTGTAGAGCATACACCATAGCTAATCCTTCTCTTTCTGTAGTGGTGTAATTATTTTCTGTGGTAGATAACGTTCTGCTTGAGTATGCGATAGCATGATCGATACCCCCTTCTCCTGGCTGTGTTAAGACAATCCCCAGTGCGATGCCAGATGCATCCACATGTACATGAAATGTTTTATTCCAATCTGGAAATACTAAGATGGGTGTTGTAACCATCTTCTCTTTAAGAGTGTCTAAACTTTGCTAGCATTCTTCCTTCCATAGGAATTTTGCTTCTTTCTTTAACAACATTTCCATAGGTGCTATGATCTTTGCATAGCCCTTGATGAATTTTCTATAATACCCTATATGACCAAGTACTGTCCTCAATTGCTTAACTGAGTTGGGTGCTGGGAGATTTACAATGATGGCAATCTTTGCAGGATCTACCATCAATCCTTGTCTACAAACAATATGACGCAACAAAATACCAAATGGTGCACAGAATATACATTTCTTCAAGTAAAGAGAAATTTGATATTGCCTACATTTCTCTAAAATGAGCCTTAAATCTCCTATATGCTTTTTGATTAATCCAAATACAGTCCAATCATCAAAATAGACTTCTAAGAATTTATGGATGTATTCCTTAAAGACAGCAACTACTACTCTAGAAAAGATAGCTGGTGCATTTTTAAGACCAAAGGGCATTACCGTATACTAGAATGAGCCCAATTCTATCGCAAAGGTGGTCTTATATCGATCTTCTGGATGGATTCTTATCTGGTGATAGCCTAAAAAGCCATCAGTGAATGAGTAGATCTCCTGTCCTCCTACATTGTCTAAAACTTCATCAGTAAAAGGTATCGAAAATGGGTCATGAAGCGATGCATCGTTGAGTTTGCACAAATTGACACAAATCCTGATTTCTCCTTTAGTTTTGTTTTCTTGCACAACCATGGGACTAACCCATTCGCTCTCTTCTACTGGCTCAATGATGCCTATTGCTAGCATCTTATCAATCTCATCTTTAACTTTTTCTTTATAACGAGGATTTAATATGTATGGACGTTGCTTAACTGGCCTAGCATCCTCTTTCAAAGCTATCCTCATGACTCCCAAATCTCCTACTATTCCCTTCATTTCTATGAACTTAGTGGGAAATAAGTCTTGATAGTCGTGTAACAAATCTGCAATGTGTCCTACCATTTCATGATCCCAATAGTCTCCAATAGAGGCAAACTTTGGTTCTGTTTCTGTGCCAATATTGATCTTTTTAATCTTAATAGGCTCTGTGATAGCTGGAATCTCTAGCTTTGGTCCCTCAACTTCGCGAGTCCCTTCTGACTCTGGAATGTTGATACTGTGAGGATTCTCGTCCTCATCACCTGGCTCTTCTGTGAAGTTGTAACACTCTAGCGCATGTTCTAACTGAATGGCCCAATCAGGCTGAGTATACAATGGTAGGGTACAGTCATCAAATATCTTAGTCTTTATAATCTCTAGAGCCTGATCAATGCTTGGATACTCAGATTCAAAAGTGAAAGTGAGTAGAAAGTTGTCTATCATAACTGGCCATGTAATCATTCTCTCGCAACTTTGTCTCCGTGTACCAGTTCCTTGGGACTATGTCTAAAGTGTGAATGAATAGGTGAACCCATTCATCCTCTGGAATGTCCAACCAATTCTGTTCACAAATCTTAATATGTGACCTGGGGTCACTTTCTCCTGTATATTTCTGCTGGGAACACTCCTTGTCATTAGAGAATCTGATTGCCATCAATCTCTTAAAATCATCCCATGATGCGATATTTTATTTATGTGCATGCTACCATCTTGTAGGTGTGGCTCTTACTGCAAGGTCAATAGCTACCATCCTCTGCTCATGAGGGATTTCCTGCTCAAACTACTGTAAAAATTCATTAACATCTGCTAAGCCATCGAATGATGGAATATCCTTAACCTTTGTGCCAATCCATCGCAGTGACTTAGTCATAAATGCACATCTGTGAGCTGAAACTTCATAAAGTATATTCTGCCAATTTTCTAAACCAACATCCGAATCCGATGTGCATGAGCTGTCACATCACCAACTAATATTTCCTTCTGCATTGGGGTTGATATAATCACTCTGGTTAGCAGTCATATGATAGAAGCTCTCCATATTACACACCTCTTCCTTTGATCTGATAGGTTCAATGTATCGAGGACCCTGAAAAGGATCCAACGGTGCGATGACTCAAATCTATTTATCCTCAAAGGTCATTTGTCTTTTCTTCAAATCGATAACAGCCATGTTATCAATTTCCCAATCAATACCTAATAAAGTTGGATATGGTCTACTATCGCCAATAATTTCTATGACTTCAAAATTTGCAAAGTTACGAACTCCGTTAATATCAACTGGTACTTGCGGTAATTGGCCTAGTGGCGATACCCTCTGCTGATTGGCTAATCGCAGATGGATAGGTGATCTGGCTAACCTAGGGCTACCCATCTGTTCCCATGTTTGCTTAGTCAGAATATTTACCTCTGATCCTAAATCTAGGATTACCTCATCCATTTCAAGCTCTCCAATTTGTGCTGTGAGTCTCATTTCTCTTCCTGTTCTTGTATGGCCCATAATATTATGAACAACACGCTGCATACTGCTCACAGAAGAAGACTGCTGATACTGATCTATGATGCGTTGAAGCTCTCCTGTGGCTTTCTCATTTCTTACGAGTTTCAGGCAGCTCCGCAGGAAGGATTGTACACTTCCTGTCAACTCATCCTCTTCGCACCTTCCTGATTTGGTAGCCTACGGTATCTGCACAGGACTAATGCCACAAGTTTTTTGTTGTGTTATACCCCTACACGGCAATATCTGTGATCTTGATGGTGTAGGTTTAGTAAAGAAAGTTTTAGCTTGCTGAAATGTTTCTTTGTTCTTCTGTAGGTCAAGTAGTGTAGATTTATCAGTTGCTTTATGCACCCACTTCAGACCTGTATTCTTTTCAGCATCCTATGATGTATTACTAGTAGAAGCACCACTGCGATTCACAATATTGACTCTTGGTTCTGGTTCTTTCTGCTCATCAGCAATAAGCTGAATATTCTGGTTTACTACTGGCTTAGTATCCTTAATCTTGGCTATGAAGATAGGACATTCTTCTATAGTATGATCATAGGACTTGCAATACTTACATGTTGTAGTAGGGTTCTGACAATCTCTATCATAATGTCCTAAGGCTCCACAGTTGTAACAAACAATCGGTCCATGGCCGCGACCAAAGCCTCCACCACGGCCTCTTCCTCTGAATCCTCCACCACGACCATCATGAGCCGGTTCATGCTGTGGTCCTGCTACTGGTCCTGATGTCTCTGACTAGACTCTGTAGAATTCATGTTTTCTCTCTATCATGAGATCATAAGCTCTGCAATTATTTTCATCATGTCCTACTGACTTACAGAAGTTACAGTATAAATTCTTAGGAGTTTGTACATACTTATGAAGTAAAGGGAATTCCTGTGGTCTATGTCCTCTTGTTCTACACATTTCACACCATGGCCCTTGATTCTGTACTAAGGGGTTAGGAGCCCCACTTGCTAAATACTCAGCAAATATTGGATATTTATCTTTAGTATGGCCATGTCCTTTACACTTTGTACACCATAATTCTTGTGCAACCTCTTTTCCTTTCTTAATCTCATGTAACTGTAAAGTGAGATTGGCTAACTGATTCTATAATTTTGTCATACCTGTACTAGTCTTAGCTAGAGGTGAATCCTCTAGTTTCATTTCCATCTCCAATGCTTCATCCTGCGTATGGAGTTTATGTTGCATTAGTGGAAGTATGATATGAGGGAGCAGTGTTGCGATGAACCATTCCTTATGCTGCTCCGGCACAAACTCAAAACTAACTTGGTCTATAAGAGCTTTAAATTTATGATAGAAATCCCATACTGACTCTATGGGTAACTGTTTGATGTCTTTAATTTTTGTGATACATTGTGACTCAGACTTGGTTTTCTTAAATTCCTTAATCATTGTGGTCCTAACCTCTACGAGTGTTCTAATCTGCGCTGATGTATACTTCATATACCATGTTAAAGCTCTTTATCTAAGTGTAGTATCCAACTGGACAAGCTTAGTATTGTCATCCTGGATCTGTTTAATGGTCCATACAGCTTCACATAGGAACCAATTTTGTTCTAGGTATTCTGCCCCTGTACCCCTGAAGGTAGGTAATTTCATGTCATCCCCCATTCTGTTTCTACGAGGTGGATTTTGGTTTGCTGTATTAATACCACTTGGTGGTGTAAGTGTAGTATGTACTGTGTGTGAACTACTAGATGGATTTCCTGCGAGATTATTCTGAGTCCCGTTTTGTTTTTGTGGGGTATAAGGGTGGTAAGGGATACCCCCTACTGTTCTTTCTCTATTACTTTGACTCTGTTCTCTAGTACTATCTGAACTGTCTTCAAATAAGGAAGATCTAAAATCTACTTTATATCTTTTACCGCTACGTGTACATCCAATTTATTCAGAATCACTCTCAAACTCTTGTGACATTACACTTATTTAACTTATTCATCTAAGGATACATCCAGTACTCCTTTTTCATACAATAACATCTTAAGAAACAAATTTAAAGAGTTCAAGTACTTACCATGATATCCCTTGAAGAAGTACCTCTCTGCTTCGCTGAAACTCTTTCTTTGGTCAACTGCAAACTCTGTAATGAAACCTTCCAGCAAACTCGCAAGCCAGAAGTCTACTACCTACGAAATGGGATTATCTACGCCCTTCACGGTGTGAATAAGCTCCGGTGTCCAGACAATGTTCCTTTTCTTCTTGAATACGTGCTTATCATTCAACTTTGATAACCACTCATACAACTCATTTGCATAGGTCGCAAAAAATATCTCATGCAGGTCTGTGAAGATATGTTTCTGTAACCAGTCCTCTGTACTAAGTCTAGGACTCTTGTTTTCCTGCACGGCGAATTCTCTTTCCTTAGACTGAACCCACTGGTTAAGTTCTTCTTTAGTAGGATGCCAACAGAACATCAGCTCTTCAATTTGTTCAAAACCAACGATGGAACCATTTGTTGGATTTTACTGTGTGTGGACTCGGGTTTACTTTATTGTACCAACAAAACCCCTAGCTCACTGGCCCTTTTGACGACAAATAGCATAACGGCCTGAAGTCTCACCCGAAGTGATCTTAAATGGGTTGGCTGAAGAATCATGTTTCCTCAACCAGGTTCTGCAGCATCCTGGGTTCTCTGACTCTACTTAACCAGTGGAATCTCTCAAAAAGGGCTGTTTCTCTCTTCCTAGCTGATTCTACTACGGGATAGGCTCTTATCGCATCTCAGCTTCTAGGACAATGCACAAACTTACTCTTTTTCTCAACTCTTAACTTGCGATATCTCACACCGCAGCTCCTCCTACAGTGGGATATCGCCTTTCTATGCCGCGATATTTCCTACAATAAGACTTAATATGCTCATTAACTCTCAAGGTCTAGAGGATTCCTCTTTGGGTATAATAGCTCAGTTAACCTTCATCAAGGTGTTAAATGACTTCACTTAGCCTCTACAGTCTAACATGCTTAACATTAATCACGCCCAACTTGCTGAACTAAATATACAGAATCACTTAACACTGTAATTGCTACTATCGTGAATCAAGCACTGATAAACTCATATACAGAATACTCGACACATTCAACTTGGATTTAACCTTCTATGTTACTACAACTGAAGGATAGCATACATACATTCATTAACTGATAAGCAAAGTTCATATAACGAATAATAGATAGCAAATAAGCATAGCACAATCACATGAAACAGTCGCACAACACACGGATTTTACGTGGTTCACTTCCAAGGAGGAAGCTATGTCCACAGGAACTGTGTTTATATTATATCTGGAGAGAGTAACATAGTTCCGCTACAACCTCTTATGTAGCTTGAGATCTTCTGGGAAACTCCATGCACTCAGCTGGGAGACCTTCTCTCTTAGATCTCTTCTCTTCCTATTATGCTTTCTTCTTACAATATATCCTCTCTCTCTCTCTCTCTCAATCCCTGCGGATTGTTACATTCATGCTCAAGGAGCCAGCTACTGGTTACAGTAAGAGAACTACAGACTAAACAACAGAACTAGAGCTCGACTCTTTCTCAATGTCTCACTATACTGATGAACTAACTGACTAACTATCTCTCTAGATGGCTAACTAGCTAACCCTTCATAATACAAAATACATGCTTAAATAGGTGGCCCAAAGGTCTCACCATGATACAAAACTGTGGGCCTATCCCAACAGTAACCCAAAACCCTAACTGTGACAGTCGACCTATATGTACTTTGAACTGCTGCTTACTGGTCACACTGCAGCTTTCTGCAATCTTCCACGATGTCCGGCGCTGATCGTGGGTATGGGCACCGCTTCCTCGGTTGCTCCCCTTCTATCCTTTGTCTTTAATACCTCGGCCTGTTGCTCCATCTCCATTCATGAGGGTAGATGAGCCCTCCTGTCATCGCCGCTACCTTAAATGCAGTGGTTGAGCTCTCTTCTCGGCCGCTTCAGGTACTATTTCCTTTGACTTTCTTGTTCTAATAGCAGGTTTTCCTATAGCTGCGGGGCCTTGCTCCAACAAACTCTATTTTTCCAAGTTTAAATCCCTTGTTTTGTAGCTAAAATAGTGTGGGATTGAAAAGAACAAAGAGCAAATAGTTTTGGCCATACTCTCCAAGCTTGGCCTTGACTATTCAGTGTTTGTTTCAACCTTCCATGCCACCAAGTTAATAGCTCGAGCCTGGAAGATGCCTAATCTTGCAGAGTTTATGGAATCCCTCACACAGGAACAAGATAAGTTGGTGATGATGGGTACCATCAAACCTTCCAAAGACCAAGATTTGGTTGCTGGAGATTCAAGGGTGGATTCAAAAAGCAAGAAAAAAGCTAAAAATCCACCTGAGCAAAAGAGAGACAAGAACAAGTCTCAAGAGGAGCCCCATGGCTCCGAGAATAACTTCCAGAAGAAGAAGAACAAAGGAGAAATGAGCAAGTGTGCATACTGGATTAAGGGCTATCATCCTGAGAGCTCTTGTATGAAGAAGCAAATTGACATGTTGACCCAACTCCTAGAGAAAAATAACATCTCCCTTCCTGATTGCTCAAAGAAGAGGGAAGGAGGATCAAGTTCAAAGACAGAGAGAGAGTACATGATTTGGTTGCTAGAACATCAATCTCACCTAGCTTCATCATAGACTCTGTAGCTTCTAGACACATGGTTTCAACAAAAGAGGCATTCTCCTCTCTTGACATGCCGAAAGGTCCATCAATAGTTTTGGGAGATGACTCTCTCACTGACAGTTTGGGGAAAGGAAGGATTGATATTAACCATGGTGAGTTCAATAATGTGTTGTATGTTCCAGGTCTTTCCTCTAATCTCTTGTCACTGTATCGGATGATTCACAAAGGGTCTCCAAAGAAGGTCATCTTCTCCCCTGATGATGTTGAAATCACTGAGATTTCGAATGGTAAATTCATAGCAAAAGGTGTTGTTGATCACACTTCGAAGGTATACATGTTTTCCCATTTTCTACCCTACTCAAACCCCTCTGCTCTTCTGATTCATGATAATGAGGTAAGCAAGATTTGGCATGAAATATTTGGCCATCTTAACTACAAGTATCTTTCTGATTTGAGTGAAAATGATATGGTCATAGGGTTACCAAAGATCAAGTTTTCCAAGGGAGTCTGTCAAGGTTGTATCCTAAAAAAACACCCAGAGCACAAATTTGAGAGAACTAGTCATGAGAGAACCTATGCACCTCTTGAGTTGATCCATAGTGACATTAATGGTCCATTTCCTCATATGTCCATGAGTCAAGACAAATATGCAATGACCTTCATAGATGACTTTTCCAGGTATTGTTGGGTTTACTTTGTAAAGCATAAGTCTGAAGTTTTTTACCTCTTCAAAGTCTTTAAAGCCTTGTTTGACAACCATTCTGGGAGGAAACTCAAGATCCTCAGATCTGACAATGGTGGTGAGTATGTCAAACTGATTTCATTCATTATTGTAAGGATGCAGGTATTCAGATGCAGCATTTGATCCCTTACACACCACAACAAAATGGTGTTGCTGAGAGAAAGAACAGGTCACTGAAGGAGATGGAAACCTGTATGATGGAGGCTAAGACTTTGCCACCAAATTTTTGGGCTGAGGCTATAAACTGTGCATCCTAAATCTATAATAGGGTGCCTCATAAGAATCTTGATGGTATGACTCCTTTTGAATCTTGGAGTGGGCACAATCCAAATGTGACCCATTTTAGGATTTTTGGCTCAAAGGCTTGGGCTAGAATTCCAACAGAAAAGAGAAAGGCTTTGCATCCCAAAGCCAAGAGTGCCTATTTGTTGGGTATTCTGAATATTTAAAAGGGTACAAGCTAATCAACTTGAGCACTAACAAATATTTCATTGAAATAAGTGTTCAGTTCCAAGAAGAGCCTTTAGTAGTAGTTGAAGTTGGAGAGTCTTCTTCACCACCAGATCCATTGATTGTAAGTGGAGAGACTAATGAGTTTTATGATTCTGATATGTCTGATAATGATGATCTGATTGTAGAGCTTGATAGTCCTACAAGACCAAAATTGGTAGAAAATACCATTCATGCAGCTATGAAACTAGCTGGAAATCCTAGTGACACTAGGAGGACTAGATCTCAGTTTGAGAGTGCCCTTTGTATGAAATATCCTTTATTTGATGAGAAGTGATATCTGATGGTTGAATTGGATCCATATACATATTAATATGCAGCACATGATCCAAGATGGCAAACATTAATTAAATAATAATTCGGCTCACTCCAGAAGAACAACACTTGGGAACTGGTTGATCTTCCCCTAAGCAGGAAGCTAGTTCAATGTAAATGGGTTTTCAAGACAAAGTTTTCTGCTGATGGTTCACCTTTGAAAAATAAGGCAATATTGGTAGCCAAGGGATACTCACAAGTACATTGTATTTACTACAATGAAACCTTTGCACCAGTGGCAAAGATGGACTCCATAAGGCTATCTTTAGCCATTGCAGCTTCAAAGCAGTGGGAGGTACATCACATGGAAGTGAAGTGTGATTTCCTAAATGGAGATATCACTGAATATATTTACATGCAGCAACCTGAAGGGTTTGTTTCTAATCCATCTTTAGTGTGTAGGTTAAAGAAATCATTGTATGGGCTCAAGCAAGCCCCCAGGGCTTGGTATGCCAAGATTGATGGCTTTCTATTGTCATTGAGTTTTTTTCGATGCAAGTATTATCCTAATGTTTATTTGAAGCTGATTCATGGTTCTTTGATGATTATTTTCTTGTATGTGGATGACCTTCTGATTACAGGAAGTTCAAAGAAAGAGATTGCCTCCTTGAAGGATGCAATGAACCATGCATTTTCTATGACAGATTTGGGATTGTTGAGCCAATTCTTAGGTCTCGAAATTGCTCAATCACAACTTGGAATCAAAGTACATCAGTCCAAGTATGCCTTATATTTTTTGAACGAGTTCAACATGAAATATTGCAAGCCAAGAAAGACTCCCTTCATTTCAGAAGTCAAGCTTGAAGAAGCTGTTAGGGTACACAGGGTACTCCCAAAGGACCGAACACCAAGAATAGCCGCTTCACACAAACAGATCACAGATCAATACACCAATGTTTGTCACGTG